>JAODUP010000542.1:287500-315000 GCA_025642065.1 Paralvinella palmiformis | reverse complement strand
CTATCTGATTGGATGACCTTAGTATTCGGGATACCTTTATAATGGAGACAAGAGGGATTAAAGAGTTAATTCATTAATATATTCTTTTTATGGATACGCTATGAATCGGGTAGGTAATGCAACTGTTTAAGCATTTGGGTTATATGATCCTTTTGTCGAGTATTTTTCACTATTCAAGATACATTAACGCAAGAGATGTTCTAATCAGATACGCTGTATAATAGAAAGTTACAATACTAGTTTTTGCCAGATCTAACAAAGGCATGGACCTTAGTAACAAGTGCTTCTTGTCTCAAGAATTAGTTTAGAAGGTAGATGATCTTAATAAGAAAGTAGGCAGCTTGGCATACTGATCTGTCTTGTTCATTTCTTTTAATGTATTTATCACAAATAACCTCAAGATTGTATTTGTCTTATTCTGAGTTTGTTTATTTTTCTAGGGAAGAGTAGAAATATAATTCATCTTCATAAATTTAGAGATATATAATGTTGTTTGTCATCTACATCCAAATGATACTTAACGCCATATCAAGGTGTAGTTATCCCCAAAAAGGCGTCCGCACATTGTGAGAACGAAGATATCAAGACTTGAAACCTGTGGTACACTAGGTAACCATGAAAGAACAGCAGACAAGTTACCACTAATATATACCCTCTAGACAACAATTCATATATAAATATAACCTTTTTCTTAGCCTATTATATATTTGTCCCATTTTGGGAATTATTTCTAAGTTAAAGTTTAATAGTTCCAGCAGTTATAACTTTTCCACCTCCTCACAGTCCTATGCATATAATTAAATATCGTAATATTGTTCTTATTATTTGTATGCTGCTAGCATGTGACATCCACATGAATCCAGGCCCTCCTATCCTACAAAATATCCGCTTGCCTACCAGCAACGTTAGTTCAGTCCATAATAAATCATCCAGTATCATAGACTTGGTAAAATCTAAGAAATTGAATGTTTCCGACCTAACTGAGACTTGGCTTAGCCCTCATGACACAACCTCATATATCTGATATACCCCTGACTATTCCTTTTACCACCAACCTCGGCTCTCTTGGTGTGGAGGTGGTGGTGGCTTCTGGTATCCAATAAATTTAAAATAAAGTCCTATTCTGTCCAGATCTATTATTGTTTCGAGGCTGTCTGCATTGAAATTTCGAACTATTCATTTACTGGTTACTTCCTATATCTCTATCGCCCTCCTGGAATAACTTCGTCCTTCTTAGTTGACTTTCATGATATACTAGAAAACATTTTTACTATTCATCCTGAATTTTTCATCCTTGCTGATTTCAACCTTCATTTGGATACACAGCCTACTGTTACAGCCACATATAGTAACATCTTAGCAGCTTTTGACTTAAGCCAAAACTTTCTTTCTCCTCACACATTCGTGGTCACTGGCTTTATTCCCTCATCTACACCCCTATCTACACCAACCTATATTCATACACTAACTGCCACATATGGTTGATCGTATCATTTAACTTACATAGAGAAATAAATTTTTAGCATATTCTAGTCGACTCTAAGTGTTATATTCTGTATTGTATACTCACAACATTGACATTCTTGCATTTAGTGATGGTATAGTAACATCTGAACTTATGAGCAACCCTAAAGCTGACTTATCCCAACTATGTGAACAATACCACAATACACTGAAATCGTACTTGACAAACTCTCACCTGTCAGATCAAAATGGCGAAAATCAAGCACACAACTTAATAGGTCTAGATATACTAAACAGTGTCATTTCTGCAATAGACTCATGAATAATGATAAATTTGATTTTTATAGAAACATGATCTCCAACAGATTTGACAATCCTCGTCAACTGTGGAACTGTATAAACAGGACTCTCCATAGAAAGGCTTCTTTTTCTCTGCCCGCTCATGATTAAACTAATTCACTTTGCAATTATTTTTCCAAACATTTCAAGGATAAGATCATCCATATGAATGCTTCTTTCCCAGGTTGTGCATCTAGTTGTAATATTGATTTTCCAGTTTTACATCATCCTTGCACAATGTTTGTTAACCAGCTCCATTTGCTGAAGTTGCTATACTGATTTTATCATTCCATAATAAGACCAGTGGACTTGATCTTTTCCCTACATATTTGCTAAAATCCTTTCTTTAAATACATCTTGTTCCAATTAATGAGAGCACATATTTATCACTAAGATGCGTATTGTTCCCTTTTCTTTTTAAATCCATATTTACCAGCCAATAACCTAACCAACTCTATAATTATTTCTAGTCTATCTTTAACGTCTACGGTATTAGAAAAGGTCGCATCGATTCGGTTGAACGTTCACTTAAACTGTACTCACTTGTCTAATGTTTTTCTGCTTGTTTACAAACAATGTTACTCAAACAAAAACGCTCCACGAAAATTTACAACGACAGATCACTAAACATGGACACATGAGAGGTCACATCACTAACACTGTTATATTTATCTGCGGCTTTTGGCACCATTCATTATTCTGTTATTCTAGATCTCCTCTGTTATTGGCATGGCATATCGGGTAAAGCACTAATTTGGATCAACTCATTCTTAATACATAGGTTTCAATCAATAAAACAAAATACAGATCTTTATCGTACACAGCTAAGTAACTGTCTCAGTGTTTTCTCTGGCTGGATGACAAACAATAGACTTAAGTTCAATGCGAACAACACCGATTTCAGTATTATTGGTACATTCAGACAAACCAGCAAACTTACTTGTTTCTTCCCTACGCCCATCCTTTATCACAGCATCACACTATCACACACTGTACCTAATCTTGGTGTTGTATTTGATAGCTATTTTAATTTTAGAAAACATATTTATGACATGTCGCTGCAACAAAATCATTTCTACAACACTCATTAATTGTAGACTTTATTACTGTAACTCTCTTCTTTATAACAGCGCATCTAAGGATTTTCTAAAACTTCTGTGTGTTCGGAACTGCTAGCTACTAGGGTTGTCACACGGTTTCCCCAGTTTTCCCATTCTGTCCCACTTCTAAAATTTCTTCACTGGCTCTCTGTTCAATCTCGAATCATTTTCAAAATGTACTATACATACTGGAACAAACATGCCTTTTAACAACGAGAAAAACATATTATTTCCAATTATATCAAATGCAACATTCGTATCCAGAATAATATGTATCACTGGCCCAAGTTGATCTACATGTATTGATATTACACCATCAATGTTGTGCAATAATTATTCTTAGCTAAGGCACCGGAAACACGATTTATTATGTCTCTAAAAGAACATAATACGTTAAATAAAAACTATTTGTAGTTAGGAAGAGCTAATATATCTTACAATGAATAAATAGATACATCTATGGGAATTAGGTTATGTCGATTTGAGTTAATTAGAATGGGTGCAGCTCATACCTGGAATAAATAGCCTCGATTGGGTCGGATCCGAAGTCACAACCCGAACGTTTGCAAAGCAGCGCTCGAAGCGCTGGACTATCAGAGCATTGCCTATGCTAATTCTTGTGACTGAATGGTATCTTATTGACAGTCGAAGGCAGAAGATGATAGTGTCAGGCCATCTTACGCTCATCTTGTTGAAACATCCATGTAAAAAGAAAATCATTGACATCCCTTGAAAGCAGCGACAATTTATATAAATTGTTAAATCAACTCCCCACAAAGCATTAGCTTATTACCTAAAATATGACACCATCTTTTAGAATCGTGACTAATTTCTAGAAATTCTAGCCTCTCGTTAATAAATTGGTAAACAAATTACATTAAATGGAATCTTCTTTTAATAATAATCGCCATCTAGACCTAATCGTAAAGATTGTTAGTATGTTAGTTCAAAAGGTTATTTAATGGAATCGTATTTAATGGAATGCATAAAAGGAAACATTTCATCTTAGCCTTGAAATGGATGTTTATAATCGAGCCCGGGAAATCAACAAAAACTTTCCAATTTCGCGATTTTTTAATTAATTATCACTTTCTAATATTACAATTTCTCTCCAGTAATGACATAACTTGAGAACAATAGATTTTTTCGTTAACTTTGTTCGCGAAAAGGATTGTCGTCAACATGTCGACGTCTTCCTTATGTTGTTTGTTTTTAAGTTGTAAGTGATAAATTTTGACCGAAGGCTCTTAACACACGACACACAATTATGACAAACTAATTGATAAATTGGATGTGAAAGTGAATCTGCCATTGGTACAGTCACGGTATTATATGTCAAGACAATGAACCAGAATTAATTTAATAACAACTGTATAATTAGTACATTCAGTAACCAGAATCTCCCTGTTAGCGAACAAACTCTGCAATATCACAGCCGTATGTTGTAAATAAGTAATTAAGTTGCTGGGAGTTTTTCATTCGTTGGTAATAATCCGCTTCTGTAAATTATTCACTTACATGAATTTTATAAATAAATAAAGCGCGTAGCATAAGAATGATAAATGCGATTAGCTTTTGATGTTTTTGGTGTCTTACCTGATTATACAGATTAGCTGTAAGACACACACACCCACACACACACACACACACACACACACACACACACACACACACACACACACACACACACACACACACACACACACACACACACACACACACACACACACACACACACACATATATATATATAGAAGTATATATATATATATATATATATATATATATATTTTTTTTTTTTATATATATATTCCGGAAATTTATTCGGATCGAATTTCGAGTGCCGGTGAATTACCATTTAGAGGAAGATTTACCTGGTTTTTTCCGCGATATACTGTCGGTACAGCGGCATCGAAATAAATATAAACGGAGTAGACAAATCTCAGTAATATTATTAACCTTCCTAACATCCTCAACACCCTCCCCCCTTTCCCTCTTGTCCTCATCTTTTCTCTTATCACTCGCTGACTCAATGTGTACAATGCAATGCAGTAAGTTGCAGTATCTCGTCACTCTATCTAACCATCTATTCGACGATAACTTGTTCTATGTTCTAGATATATCCAGGTTCCGGGTGCTAATCCGACTTCTAGCTGTCTTTGAGGGATGTCTTCCAAAGTAGTCGTTGATGCACTACCAGCCCCGAGAGTAAACTAAGTAATTGATAATGATATCTATAAGCATATACGTATGCTGAGAGTAAACAAAGTAATCAATTACATATATATAAGCATATACGTACTATGCTTTCTGCTAGGTTTTTATTTAATTTCACGTCTTTTAAAGGCCAGTTTCTAATTGCGACTGTTTGCCTTTTGCTCTGGCCTTGTTAACTGATTTGTTAACCCTTTATCCTTATGTTTTAGATCATCAGAAAGGGATTGCTTTCTATTGATAAATTCATGTAGGTGAAATACAATTACGACAACCTATTAAAACAACATTATGAATCATCTGTGTCAGCCATTATCATTCAAATTCAATTATTATTCAATTCAGCACCGTATCAAAAAATACCCAAAAGCAATAACTGATTTCTTCTTACTCAATGACAAAGGGTCATGCAGCCTCAGCTACTTAATACACCTGCAGTAAACAAGTAGATATATGATTCCTATGTAATACCTGCTTTGCCCTTGTTCTATCAAAGAGTTGAAGTATATTTCGTTAATTTAAAACATAATATACGAATACAGGAAATTACGAACCAAGTGGGAATGAGCGATAATACGATCATTTGTATTTAAACAAGTTAAAACCACATTTTAATAACACTAATACAGCATCGTTATATGGCTACTTTACTTCGTCAGACTTCACTCTTGCCAAAATTAGTATCCTGTTTAGACGGAATATACGAGGAAATAACATTTAGACTGAAATTCAGATAAATACCTACTGATTATCTACTTCTCATTAACATCTGACATACAAAGTTAACGTGATACAGCGTTTTAAAGTTGACATTCTGAATGTTGTGATATTAATAGGCTACTTGCCCGGATCTGGTCCTTTTTGGTTAAACGAACGGACATCACCTCGATAAGAGAGCATATCGATGTACTTCATATCAGTTATCCTGATGCTAAAGTTAGGGTTTATTTCTTCCAGACGTATTTTACTATGAAGTTGATATTTTATGTCAAGTTATATCATCGTACGATTTCAGTTCGATTTCGTAAGACAGTTTTTTAACATCGATTACGCTGTCGGCTTGGAAATATTGATAATCGTATCAGCCATTAAATAATTAGAATTTGAACTCCCATTAAATAATTAGAATATAACATCCCATTGAATAATTAGAATTTGACCACCCATTAAATAATTAGAATTTGACCACCCATTAAATAATTAGAATTTGACCTCCCATTAAATAATTAGAATTTGTCCTCTCATTAAATAATTTGAATTTGCAAGAACCATTATTATTTCATAAGTCTTAAATATTTTATTTATAAATAGATAGATAAATAGATAAATAGATAGATAGATAGATAGATAAATAGATAGATAGATAGATAGATAGATAGATAGATAGATAGATAGATACAGAAAGCATCATTTAAACTGTATTTATTCCAACAAACCATAACAATCAATCCAAGGTTATTTCTATTATTTTTTAAAGTGACATTTTCCGTATCAAATCAACAAATGGCTTTTGATGATAATTTTTGTTTATTCTCCCATTTAATGAGGTAGTTTGAGTCACTTCAATAAGCCAATATGAACAAAAGTAGTTTTAGGGATAAAATTTGACATTCATAATGAGCTCTTATGGGATTATTAAAGCCATTAATGGTCGGCAACCTTCATAAAGAAGTTTTTATATTTGTTCGGTAGCTATACTGCGCTGTTATATCCGATAAAAGAATAATATGTTTTTGCTGCTTAATTTGATTATTCCTTTTTATACCATTTATTGCAAGCAGATGACAATATAAAGGATTTATCCTTTCTCTGTACCGTGATAATTTGTGTAGCTTGATTAATGACATTTCAGCAGTTTCTAATCGGGAAGCTGATCTCGAACCGAAACATTTCCTACTCTTTTGGTGACGATACCTTACTTTTGAAATAGCATTGTCGTAATAAAAAAGAAATAAAGACGGTCTTCTGTTCTGACTTCAGGTATCTCGGTCACGAATTAATAGCTAAATACCTGATCTTAAAGTCTATTTCGGACATCTTAATGCGATGTTGTTTGTTGGCCACGTTTTTGGCAAACAGTAGAATAAATGGATCGAGCCACTTCCAGAGGTAATGGAGAGAAGTGAGAGAAATTCTCAAGCTGATAATTGGACTCATGGTGTTGAGATGTGTGGCCAACCGCTCTACCAATTAGCCCACGGAGGAACCTCTTTTAGGGCCTGGTCGATTAATTAAAATGTTACCTTACGGCATAGCATCAATATTACAGCGAATATTTACACATTTTCACCATACTCTGAAATATGAAACAATAAAAGAAACTCTAGATAAAACTGATTTCAGACTGTGATATTATAAAGAGGTAAATCTGTTCTATTTACATCGCCACAGGTAGGAGTCGTATATGACATCATTAGCCGATTAGGAATATTCGGTTCTGTCATTTTGCGCGTTAGTAAAAGGTTGTGTGCTAACATGATCAACATGTCTATGTTTTGTTGCCGTTTTGTCTAGTTTGTGACTAATGTAACAACTGATTGACTTATTCACTCTAACACTCATTCAGTATCCATTCCGAACCTGAAAAGTATTTCTTAATAAATACATGAAATCATCCAATCAACACATACGCGCACACACATACCTGGGCCCGCGCACACACACACACACACACACACACACACACACACACCTCTCTCTCTCTCTCTCTCTCTCTCTCTCTCTATATATATATATATATATATATATATATATATATATATATATATATAATAGGAATTACTTCACAATCTGTTAGTTCCAACTTTGGCTATATAATTCCCCGTAATTTATTTGATACAGTCAATTATCGAATTCTGGCCAATACAAGTTGTAATATGGAACAAAATGTCGAACGGGAACAGAACTTAAAGAAAGAAAAACAACCAAAGTTCGCTAACGTAATATAATTGGGATGTCTGAATCGACTTTCTTAGAAATATTGAACCAAATCATATAAAGAACTCTCCGGCAGAGGATCTAAGAGTGTCACGCCATCTGGCGATCACGAGACAAGACTCACCCAATTATCGGAGAGTGCAGGTATGGGCAGTTGATGATTAGTTGACAGACTAATAATAATTAATTAATCAATTTAATCAATTAAACAAGACGACTAATTAACCAAATCAAGCAGTGATTAACTGTCAACAAAAAATGGATTTTTATTAGTTTATCATCTGAAGAAGGTTGTAGAAATTAACATTTTAATATCTCTTAATACAGCAATATGCTTTTGAATACCGTCACTATAATATCTTAATTTGTATAATTTCAACTATATTATTCATTCAGTGAGAATGTTTTAATTCGCAGTGTTATAAGGAAAGCCAATTTAGGAAAATATGCGTGCGTCAGTGTGTGTGATTGTTTTCTCTTGTGTGTGTGTGTGTGTGTGTGCGCGCGCGCGTGTATATGTGTGTGTGTATGTTCGAGTGTGTGTGTGTATGTATGTGTATATGTGTATCGATGGGTATATATATATATATATATATATATATATATATATATATATATATATATATTGTGTGTGTGAATTTGTATTTGTTGTATGTGTGTGTTTGTGTGTGTGTGTTGTGTGTGTGTGTGTGTGTGTGTGTGTGTGTGTGTGTGTGTGTGTGTGTGTGTGTATGTGTGCATATGCCTGTTTGTAAACTAAACATCGCCTGAAACATTATCTGAATCGACTATTTTGCCTTCAGTCGGGTTAATTTATCCACTAAACGAAAGCGCTTTATCTCAGCAACACCCGAGCGAGAAGCAGCCAAGTGAAACGGCCCGTGAATTAAACGAAACGATGATCTTTCGTGTGGCATCGTAAAAAGGTTGACTAAAATCACCGGATGGTGTGAGTACTGACAGGAAGATATAGAGATAATAAACCAGACAAGAAATAAACAAATCGTTATGGAAGATGAAACAATAAACAGCCAGTTTTATCTATGATGGTTGCTAAGTGTTCTAATTAAGTGAGTTATTGTGAACACTGCCCGGACCGTGACGGGGAGATACTATGGGAGTATTGACAATGATTTGTCACTTTGTGTGATGATATTTTGATAATCTATTGCTTTCATTGTTTAATTATTTTTTGTCATAAGCGATTTGCCCCGACTCGTTCCTCAACAACACAGACAGACGCACACGCTCGTGCGGAAATATCATCATACGCACGCACGCACGCACGTACGTACGCACCTACGCACGCACCTACGCACGTACGCACGCACGCACGCACGCACTCGCATACAAACACACAGAGAGAGAGAGAGAGAGAGAGAGAGAGAGAGAGAGAGAAAGAGAGAAATAGAGAGAGAGAAAGAATGATGGGAGAGAGAGAGACAGAGAGAGAGAGAGAGAGAGATGGGGGGAGGAGACAGACAGAGAAAGAGAGAAGGGGTGATGAGGCGAAATTCTTAAAACAGTTCATAAGCATCATCTAGTATTGATATTTATATGCCGTATAAAGATTTCGCTAGAAAATCTATTGGCGAAAATCGAAAGATATTTACTCTGTTCTAGAGTGTATTCTATTCAAGGATGTACCCTATGCCAAGTGTACTCTATCCAAGACTGTATTATACGCCGGAGTGTACTCCGTAACAGGCTGTACTCCGTTCCAAGTTGCAGCTTTACTCAATAGCCAACCATCAAATAGCCCCAAAAGCAGCTCTGATCCTGACTGAAATGAATCCCGAAGGATTTATCCGGTTTTACGCCAACCAATAGTAGACGTAGAATTGTCGGTTCACAGATATAAGCTGATCGTCTTCAAGTTTGTAACTTCAGGCGTCAATAATATTATACTTCGGTGACTTTATGGGATTGATGGGGTATGGATTATCGACATCCGGTTTTTGTTTGGGGGAATTGTATGAGAAATGTCTTCCTGATTATTTTGTATGACCTCATGCCGACTTCCAACAGCACACACCTACCCAGACACAAAATTATTCCCCACACGTATGTAGCTTGAAGTATTTAAAAAACTTACGGTAACTACCATCCGCTTTTTAACGACTGACACCACCAGAAACTGGAATTGGACACTTTAATCAAGCCGGTAAACTCGGCTTCATACCTCAGGTATGAGTTTATTTTTTAATCGGCTTAAAGGAAAGGTTCACTTTCATTTTAAATTCTCAGGACTAACATCAATATGTCCATATAAATTATGAATGGTGTCAAAATATATATACATTCATTTACATATGATACCAGACGCAGACCGTGTGCTCCTGAAGCCTGACGTCACCATATACCAGGTTTTGAACACAGTACAACATGCAATATGTTGTACGCTAATATTAGCACAAGAGTTCGATCACGCCGAATACGGTGGAGAACATTGAAAATCTATAATTCCTCGATTGTTGGAGTTAACGTCACCAACTTTGCGGAAAGTTGTCTCAAAATAAAAGCATTAAGCATGCTTAACCCCAGGATTATAGAAGCAATTCTATTTTGAAAGCTTAACTGGTGCCTATATATTTTCACAGATATACAGTCAAAAAAAACAAAAAAACACACACACACATATATATATATATATATATATATATATATATACTTCTGGGCAATTTCCCATACTTTTAAACAATGTATATAACATATCGCCATATTGATAAGTTCTTAGAACAGAGTCGCGGGATGAGATATAAATGTTTTATTTGCAACGAAAAGTTAACATTCAAGAGCAATACACGAACAATAGAGACATCTGGAGGCTATGGATGTTAGCAGCTAACAAAGGCCATGGATGTTAGCAGCTAACAAAAATGTCGAAATGGTAATGAGCAACATCTGAACAAAAATAAACAAACATGATGCGGCCACACTGAAAGACATTGCACACACATTGATGTCGCACTGCATAAGAAACCCGCACATACACGAAGGCGCGCACGTACACACACACACATACGCACATTCACAAACACACGCACGTACACACAAACACGCACACACTGACAATAAACACGTGCGGACGAACACACGGTTTAATCATTTAACATAATACGAAGATAGCATATTCTCTATAAAGTCGCCTAGAATGGCAATGGACAGAGGACACAACGATATTTACAGCATCATGGACAGTTGTCTATCTATATCAATCATCATAATTGTCTCATCTGTGCACGGATGGTCGAGGGATTATAGACAACATATGTCAGTAGCTTTATTTACAGTCTTGAGTCGCATGCAGAGATTCTTTATCACAATCACTAATGTAAGGAATGTTTTTACGACCGACACACACACACAAACACACAGACCCCCACCTCTCTCTCCCTCTCTCGCTATATATATATATATATATATATATATATATATATATATATATATATAAACATGCACAAACACACATATACACAAGCATATACACTTATTCAAACCCCAAATATCGTTAGTCAGTCAGTCAGTGTATATGTTAATAACCTCGTCTGTCTATCTGTCGGTTGGACTACAATTATAATAATTACATTATTTAATATACAGGTGTGGTTGTCATGGAAATAGGTAACCACTAGTTACATGTTCATCTTTTGTGCGCCATCTTGTATTTCTCAGCGTAGTATGTAACAAACTTGTGGGCTGTCAATTCAGGGTGACTGACAAGTTTGTCTTGTCATTGTTGATGTCACATACGCGAAGGCTATCAATCAGGACGCCATTTTGTTGTCTAACGATGATGACGTATGCAAAGTCCGTGGATTACGTTCTTTAGAACTATCGCGAATTTTAGGATAATCCAACGTGGCGTCCGTGTTCTTGCTACACCGACGGCCCTCCTCAGCGAAGCTATCACAGCAACAAAACATCACCCCATCACCATCGCTATACCAATGCCACAACACAGCACAGGGCAGCCATACTAACAACAACAACCAACAGATGGAGCCAACAGAACACAGTTGGGGCCCGATTCGGGAGGCGGCGCTGCGTTCGCTGAGTAGACTCTGGATCGTCGGCGCTGTCTCCTTATAATAAAACACCCGCTCCAACTGGGCTACCTTCACTATGGACAACTCGGCATCAGTTACTATAACGGGATCTCTGGAGTTCACCTTGTTGCTGAGCATCTTCGCCGGCGTTATGCAGCCCTACAAGAAGTAACCGAAAAGAGGCAGTGAGTGGAGAGAGAACTGTGGACCCTCGATATGTAGAGCGTCGGTTTATGTCGGGGGCGGTTAACGCTATTAGAGTATAACGTTTTCTAGATTACAACGAGCATTCACTGTTATTCAGTGGGTTCCATTTTCAGTTTTCAGGCGTTCTCTTCTTTGTGCCGAGAATACGAAGTCATGTTTGTCAGATGTATGGCTCGACAAGGATGAGAAAGATGGCTTTATATTTCAGTTTTTACTGATTTTGTTAACCAAACTGTCGTCAGAGTTTAAGAGGAAGGACATGTTATGGGATGAAAGGGGGAGCAACGATAGAACTTAACAAATGAGCTGTTTGTTTGGCTTTGGCCTTGGTTGCCAGTGAAACATATAGCAATGGGGCGAATCCCTAAGGAAACACCCTACAGACACAGGTATGAGTTGGATTCGAAAGCACAACCCGGAAGTTTGCAGCACAGTACTCTGACTAGTGCATTATGGGAGCTCCGTAGCTAAGCTATGATTAATATAAATGTTAGATATGATAAGAACTTGAAATATGATACAAAAATAAGTCACTAAATAGTCACGACATATCAGTAGAAACATGAATAATGTCTTATGATTAGCATGCTAATGATTTATGATTTATGGAAATACAATTATGAATAAAATAGCAACGACTTCAATTCCTTATTGATTAACAAACGCCATCACCACATTTGACAGCATTATCATCGTTAACTAGCACTCTTCTGACTCACCTCTCCCTTACTCTCCAGGGGACTGTTGTCGGCTACTTTGATCTCAAAAACTAAATTGGATTCGGATTGTTGATACAACGTTAGTGAACAAAACTGTGAAAGGAAAAAAAGGTGATTACGAAATTAATTAATAAATTAATCTAGCCCATTCATTTCATAAGCGTGACATAACAAAGTATGATTGAAAAATATGCTCCCAGAATTCATTGCGTGATTGTTTTTATATCCACACAGTACAGTGTTATGTCTGCACCTGGTTGAAGACTTATTGGCGAATCTTACCTGTTCAGCTGAGTCGCTGTTTAACATGGCTCCGAACTTGTCGGCGACATGATGTGCACTGAACACTACGGCTGAGTTGTCCTCAACGAGATATAAATCCGATAGACTGTAGCCCACATGGAAAAATAATCCTGCGGGGGTGGATTTCGAGTAAGCGATATTAATATTTATGAGGAATTAGAAAGGCAATAATAACGGACTATATTCTGAACGGCAAAGGTCAACACCGTGTACTTTTAGATAATCTTTTTAAACAGGTCTACACAAAGATCTCAAGGTAGGGTCAGATCTATGACGGTGTACATAAATGAGACAAGGTACAAATTTACGCAGATATGTGTACATAGATTCACCACTTTTAGTACACGTTGACACATGCACATTACGTTACGTACTAGTACACATTGATTAACAAGGAATAATAGACATACGCCACAGTGTCCTTCTGTTTATACAAGGTCAACAAAATACAATTATATGGACATAGGTATACCAAATTTTGCCAGTGTACACCTAAATACGTATTAGATAGACAAAGACATACATAGTTCAAGGTAGCCATGGAGAGGTGTACAGATATGTAGGCAATTAATCTAAATACGAGTTGATACACATACACACACTCACGCACACACACACACACATATACAATAAATACCGACCCCACCCCCTTCAAACTGACCAGGTTTCAGCTTGACGTTGGTAATTTTCTTGGCACAGACCAACTCTCCCCGGATGCAGCGACACAAACCTCTATCAGGATGGGCAAATGAGGCACCGTGCGCTGAAATTACGCGAAAAGATATGTCATATGCCTCTCTTTCTTTCTTGCCACTAGATTTAAAACGGAATAGCTTTCTAATTACCGACTAATTACGATGAGCTCGATAATTCATGATCTACTCACCATAAACTTTGTTAGTTCGGGTCTTACAGGACAGGTTAGGGCCACAAGGTAATTTCTTGCACAATAAAGTCCCGTTGACGACACATTGGCACACCTCCGAACACTCGCTGTAATTGTTGTATCGCTGATTGGGATACGATATAGATAGATTATAATGTTGTTACGGGTTGTTTTTATACTATATACCTGGATTAATGCTAAATGTCATCATTAATTTCATCATTGTTGTCATCATCAGCATTATCTCATTCTGTCTGATACTTGGCCGCAAGGTAATCATAAATACATAATTGTTTTGGATTACTTCACTATGTAATTGCCGTCTTGTATCTAGGCGTCCGGATTACCTTATTATAAGTGTATAACTTAATTAAACACAGACACAGACAGACATACACAGACAGACAGACAGACAGACACGACAGACAGACAGACAAACACACACGAACACCTCTCTCTCTCTCTCTCTCTCTATATATATATATATATATATATATATATGTGTGTGTGTGTGTGTGTGTGTGTGTGTGTGTGTGTGTGTGTGTGTTACAGTTAATCTGCACAATCAGGTAATACGTATAGTACCTGAAATTTGCATGTAATACGTTGATTACTAACTGAGATTTAATACGGATTACCTGAAAATTTCAGGTAATATACATATTACCTATGTATACAAATTAACTGTAACGCGCCCACGTGGGTATATATATGTGTGTGTATATGTCATGTAATTTATGTTCACTGCCGGCCATTGTGATTTTCTGTAGGCATTTACTTTGAATGGTCGATACTGGAATGCGTGTTTACTACATTACACATTACCATAAAAATCATTATTATTATATTTTCTGTTTGTCGCCATTTTATGCGTCCGGTAATATATCCAATTTGTTATCAGTATTTAAAATGTATTAATATCTTCGATGATAAATTTATACTTCTTTAGCAAAGAAAAAGGAGGAATGTATAACCTGAGATGGAGCAGATGCCTGTCAGATCGTGGAAGACTGATAAAATATTAAACCGAAGGCATTATCTTTTTATTGGAAACCATAAGTTTCAAAAATCTATTCATAAATTTAATTTTGTCAATAATAAAAACGAGATAAAAAGAGATAGAAGATAGTACGTCACTGTAGATAGAGAGTAAAGGAGTTAGATTAAACAGACAGCTGTAAGTGATGATGGAAGGTTGTGGGGAGAAGGATGGACGGGACAAAATAACAGGAAGTGTGTGTGTATGTGTGTGTTCCCTTGTGTGTGGTCGCTGTGTGTGTGTGTGTGTGTGTGTGTGTGTGTGTGTGTGTGTGTGCGTGTGCGTAATGTCCTGGGAATTAACTACCCCTTAAAATAAGGACCAAGACCTGTGGTTAAGTACACTCATTCACCAGATGGCGCTGTCATGTTGTCATGGCCGTTATCGACGACGCTGGTATATATATATCTATAATCGAATAATGGCAATGTTAAAGGTTGCTGGTTTACGGCCAATTTCGTGCACGTGGTGAGCTGAATGGGCTGAGTGACTCTCAAAGGTAATAAGGCGAAAGTGAAAGGCGAAAGAGCCTTCTGATATATTGAGCCTGGGATTTTAACTCGGGTGTTACAGGTATGTGATTATGCGCGTTGCCAATTAACCCAGGGAGGTGTCCACTTCCGATTGTCTTTTTTTTTACTAGTGTAATATGCCACAATCAGATATTCGTCCGAAACGCATAAAAAAACACCAAAATAACATATTTAATGGTAACCACTATAAACAAATACAAAACTGTCAATATTCACAGGGAAACATTTAACAATCGAATGAGGATAATCTTAAGTCATCAACGTAACAAGTCTTTACTTCAGATTATTGAAGTTTGACGTATAAATATCGTAGAACAACTGTTTATTGTGTTCCCTAGCAACCATCAGCTCAATCAATTAAGATAATGACTATCTAAACTAATCTGGTTGTATCCAGCCCTCAGAACCGCATGTTGAAAGTCGTATTGATTTTAACATTAACATCAATTTTAATATATATATATATATATATATATATATATAAGAAAAAGATTGTTAGAAGCCGTAGTTGGATGAGATACGCAAACCTGAAATCAGTCAGTTGTTAGCGCAAAGATTACCGAAATTGTCTTAAGATCAAATCTGAAGAAAACTATTTTTCTTAAAGTTCTTTCTTACCAATATGGCGAATACTTGAATATCAATCTGTATATTTTTTGTATAAGTTCTACCGAATATAATACCTATTTTTTTGTATACATACATACACGAGCGACCGAGCGAACACGCACCCACGCACACGCACACACACACACACACACATATATATATATATATATATATATGAAACCTTACCCGTATTACAGTTGGCGTGTTCATAAATATTGGGATTTTGTGGCCTAATTCTCGTAAACAATCTGAAAGAAGGGCTAGTATGGGTTAGCATGGTCTCGGTAGTCAAGCAGACAGTCACATAATACATAAACACACACACACACACACACATACATACACTGTCTTATTAACCGATACACGCATATATACACATACACACCACATACACACTTACCGTGACTGTCACCACTTACGGCAGCGTCCGCCCAATACGTATGTGGCGTGGTCACGTGATAGTTGTGGAACTCTTCGAGTGCCATTTCTATTGTAATTAAATAAAGCATCATAAGTCACGATATCGAGCGATAATGAGGACACGTGTAAATAACATCACCACCAGATATACATGGACGTAAATAAACCAGGCATTTATCCGATTTCTTCACGTAATCTACGATCTGTCGAAGAGGAAAACGATTCGCTTCGAAAGCACACAGGAAATCTACAGGTTTGTGGAAATACAATCTTATTTTATCACATTCTACTCTCATTTCATTTGATTCGGTTAAGATAAACTATTGTCCGAAAACAAAAACAAAAAGTTGATCTTAAACCACTGCGGCTTAAGGGCAGGTATAACTGTATTTTTCTATCTTTTTTTGTAATAAGTCGCAAAAATGTCAAATTTGTGACAAAGCTGTACGATGACATCCAAATCAAACAAAAATTGAATAATGACCCGATTACGGCAGGTTTTTTAAGGCACACTACCAGTGAATGTGAATATACATCAGGAACTCTTTTTAAAGCACTGCTTAAAAAAAGACCATGTCTTGCGTAGAATGTGGTTATGAGAACAGGCTTCGATCCAGTGTATAGTTGAAGATCGCATAAAACACCAGGAACATGTTATGGCCATGTTGCGTGTTTTACGCCTATTTACCAATACTGAGTCTAGTTAGCAGATCGTATGTCACTGATTACAGAAGAGCCAACTAATATCATAAAAACCGGCAAAAATACTCTTTTTTATATCAAAAGGGTTTTCATACTTGCGTTTTGACGAGATATAAGAGTAAATATTGACTACTTTATTAATTTCGCAGGTTAAAATAGACGATTCTCCCCAAAGGACTATTTTCTTGCGCGGATGAATACCAAAACTTAGTGTGTACTAAAGTGTAATAAGTGAAAACAAATTATCTCGATATTCAAATATTGGAAATGTTAATTAGTTTGTCTGTTAATTCGGCTTACGCTCAATCTGCACATAAACATTCTTAAACAACTTAATTAAATGAAGTTTTGCGACTTGCACCTCGGCACAGATTTCTATTCTGCAATTGATCTCGGGCATCCACGCACTTCCGCTGCTCGACGCTATTCGCCAGTGCGCATGTGCAGTTCGTCGTCAGGATTGTTCCCATAATTCCGGCCTGTGAACTCCGGCATCGGGCGTTTCCGGCCGGGCATCCTCCAACCTTCTTATCATAGGCACAATATTGTTGATAGGCGTGCCACCGAGTTCTGTAATATAGATAATTATTTGTGAAATATATTTTTTTCGGACGGTGAATCATTCGTCGTTGTTGTTGTTGTTGTGGTTGTTGCTCTTTGGGTGGTTTTCAATTTTATTCAATAAATTGACTAATCTGAAAATGTTTTTAAAAATGGCTTAATTTATTATTTCTCGTTCTACTACTACTACTACTACTACTACTACTACCCACCTACTTCTACTACTACTATCATCACTAGCATCACCAGCACCACTACTACTACTACTATTACTATTATCATTACTACTACTACTACTACTACAACTTCTACTACTATTTTCCCTTCTAGTATTCTTGGTTCTACCACTATTGCTACTGTTACTACTTCTATAACTACTGCTATTATTACTACTACTAGCACAACTACAATACTAACTCTTACTAAAACAACCACTACCATTACTAATTTCATGATTATTATTACTGTTTTTATTATTATTAATATTATTAGTTTCATATTATTAATATTATTATCATCATATTTACTGTTATTACTAAGACGACAAATAAAATTACCAATTGTTTTAGAATTAATAATAATAGTGTTTTTATAACTAGAAGTACTGGTTTTACTTAAATTTTTAGTACTACTGTTATTAGTTTAAAAAATACTAATACTACCACTAAAATAGCCATTAACCATCCACCATCCGTCATATTCTGTGACCTACATACCTACAGTCCTCGTCGGCATAACAACGCTGTAACACATCGAGACAAGATGGCGGCGGTTCCTCCATAACGGAGCACGTCGGAAACATGGCCGCCTGTACCGTCTCGCACTTCCGGTCCCCTAGCTTACAGCGACAGAACAGCAAGGCGTGCGTCTTTTCGGGTCGTGTCAGTAAATAGAATCTCCTAATGGCCGTCAGACAGCCAGTGCGGTCACATCTATGGGTCGCCTTGTTCCAGGTACAGGAGTTAATGGCCTCGGCTAGTCGTAGGCGACATATTGGATCATCGTTACAGGAGATAAACGCCTGGCCACAGGTACTCTCTGTGGATGAAAATATAGGGAGATAAGGTATGTGTGTCGGTGGAGGGGGCGGGATATATATGTCTAATGTATCTGTTTGTATGTATATCAATCAATTAATGAATCAAGCACTCGATCAACAATATATGTATGTATGTATGCATGTATGAATATATGTATGTGTGTATGTGTGTGTGCATGTATGCATATATATATATATATATATATATATATATATATATAAACATACACACATACAGAGACGTGCACGCACGCACCCATGCAAGCTCACAAATGCACACACATGCATTACCTATATCATAACTTCTGGGCTCTCCAGCGCTGGTGATGATCAACACTAACTCCTTATATGACGTCTCGTACGGCTTAGACGAATAGACGTAATAAGGTACCGAAACTGAAAGACAGGGGAAACCCCAATAGAAATTACGCTGTAACGAATAATAATAATAATAATATAACATTAGCCGTTAAGCACTAGCTATGATTGAGCGAAACTCACCGAGACACGGGTTATTAGCCAGTCGGTTCCTGATTCGTTCACACTTAGCCAACGTGTAAGTCTTCATTCCAGTTTTACAGTCACAGTCGAACAGTCCTGACGGTCTAATAGTCTCAATGGCATTGAAACACGCCATCCTGTTATTGAAGAAAATAACGTGTTTCGAGAACTATTTATTACCCAGCCAGTGCTAAGACGGGTAGAATGTCGTTAAACACGTTTCTATGTATTCGAATGCATATCATACAATTCGTTCGACTTAAATTTGTAATCGAAGGGCGTATTTTAAAAGGTCATTTGCGTAATCTAATCTAAACCTTCATCGATAATTTGTGATACGTAGAACTTCAAGCATCTACGATTTCAAGCACAAAATCAAGCACCTATCACAGAAATGCAATGTAAGGTTTAGTGTTCTAAATTTGCTCTCACGATGGTTCGGGTGAGATGAAGCCAATACGTGGTTCGGGCTCAATGCTACATAATGATAATAATAATAAATTGACTTTTGTATGGCGCATTTTCCAGAATTGTTCAAAAGTGTTTTTATTTTCCGTAAAATCAAACATTCGTGCGTTCATGTTTCGGTTGTAATGTTAATTTTCAACCCTGAATTTCTGGAATAAGTTACAGGAGTTAATGGCCTCGGATCATATGTAGCCAATAGGCTTACGATCACACGTTCTCTTATAGGACAGGGATAATTTTAATTTAGAAGCCGTGAAACTTGTTTTAATTGCATTGATTCTATATATATTTTTAAAGATTATGACTTATCAGTTTGCAAATTATTTTTGGTAGTTTAATATTCTCTGAAATATGAATAAAGAATTTATTTCCCAATAAAATGGAATAGTGAAGGCTTCGAATGGGATCTTGTATGGGGAAATTTTGATATTTATCTTTTGATCACGAGAAACAATATTGTTAATGAACATTCTGCGTATCGATAATATTTTTCATCCGCTGCAACATGGCATGAAGGACTTTTTGGGTTTCTATCTGGATTTTTTTTTCAATTCGAATTTACTCTTACAACATTCTATGGGTTTGAGGTTTGAGGCATGTTGTTCATGTTTATACAGAAGCGAGAGTCGAGAATGTGTTATTCTAAAATTTCGAAGAACACCAATATTCATATAATAACTCGGAAAGCCGCGAATGAAAAATCTATGGAGAGTCTATTAAATTGGTCGCGTTCGTTCAGATCTATGAATATGCAATTGGATTTTATGATTGAGTTCTTGTCAAAACATAAGAATCTGAATTAAAATGGTATGACACATTTTTAGAAGCTTCTGTGGCAAATTTAATGCCTGGAATGTTTTTCATTAACGCACACGCATACGCACGCAGCCACGCACGAACGCACGAATGCACACATACACACATACACACACACATACACACACATACACACACATACACACACACACACACATATATATATATATATATATATATATATATATATATATATGACAAAATTAAGATATCATTTGGAATATAACATTCAAAGAATGGTTGAAATATGTCACTGTATATTTAATGTTTAATTATTTTCACTATTTTTATCATCATCATCATCATCATCACCCTGAAGGTTAATACACCATATAAGTTTTACTGTTGTGTAGTTATTTATATTACTCCTATCTATACGTTTCAGTTCTGTTTACCTGTCTGTTGCCACACACATGCCTGTATCTCGCTTCATCGCGCATGCGTCCTGAAACGTCTTAAAGGCTTCGTGACACTGGATGTTCTTAAGGCAGAGTTGTCTTACTCCGATACACGACAACTCTCTATCGAGGCTTTGCTCTATCGCTTCTAACTCTTCGGGAGATGGCGCCCCCTGCTGGGCACTGGCGTGTCTGTGCCATGGGGGGTTAGGTACGCCACCTATGGTGAAAATAATCATGATTTGAAATGAATTACACATGATCACTCTCTGTGTCTGTTTGTCTGTCTGTCTGTCTGTTTGTTTGTCTGTCTGTCTGTCTGTCTGTCTGTCTTTCTGCTTGTCTGTCTGTCTGTCTGTCTCTCTGTCTGTCTCTCTCTCTCTCTCTCTCTCTCTCTCTCTCTCTCTCTCTCTCTCTCTCTCTCTCTCTCTCTCTCTCTCTCTCTCTCTCTCTCTCTCTCTCTCTATCTATCTATCTGTCATCTATCTATCTATCTATCTATCTATCTATCTATCTATCTATCTATCTATCAATTTACTATATTGTAAATATATATATATATATATATATGTGCGTGTGTGTGTGTGTTTTGTGTGTGTGTGTTTGTGTGTGTGTGGTGTGTGTGTGTGTGCGTGTGTGTATGTCCATGTCGATCCATCTGTCCCTCAGTTGGACCCACATCCCATCATCTAATCGATACTTACCATGTTCCGTAACACAAGCGTGCATGAAGATCTTGTTCTGGATCTCCCTGCAGTCAGTTGCATCAAAGTCATTAGGATCACAGGTACAGGATCTAAAGTATCTACTGGTCTGTAGACTGGATAGGATGGTCATACACTGGTCCTTGTGAACCGTATCGCAAGTCGTATCTATAACAGTTATAATACAGACATATGGTAATAAATGTCACATTTGTCTATATGTGAATGTTCCGTTTTTAAGCTTTTTTTCTTTAAAAAATCAATCTAAACAGTAGTTAGGCCATATTAAAGGAAACAATACGCTTAGAGAATAAAATTTAAAAAACGCTGCATTATTACACTATTTGTTGACAATCAGATGTTAAGATTCAAAACCAGGTAAAGTCATTAATTGCCCCAAAACGTAACCATCTAATAATACGGTCACTCTGACCTAATAAATATTGAGTATAAAAGGTTGATATTTATTGTTCTTCTTGGAGTTTATTTTGTTTCAGCATACGGTCCTTGTCTTGTAATAATAAATAGTATCCAGGTAAAACTGGTCGTCTTTTCGCATAAAAGCCAATGGCCACGAATTGGCAATTGAGAGAATACATCTACGTTCTTCCTTGTTTACTCATTTACAATTGGACGCCGAGTACCCTTTTCTTCCTGATTGCAATCATCCATCTCTTGGCTATTATATTTTAGTGCCGATTGAACATAACCGCAGGAGAGGCTGTGATTGGTTGGGGGCGAATTAATAGATTTAAACGAGAAACCGTCGGAATGGACATCCGGGAATCATTACAACCAACAGGTCTGCACCAAACTCCTCCTACGAGTTAGATTTGTAATCTACCAAAACGAGGGTCGTTGTATTGTAATTCCGATGATACAGTTCTCATGATCAGGCATCACGGCATAATAAATAAGATTATTTCGAAAATACTTCATTGGCGCCTCCGTGGTATAGTTGGTAGCGCGTTGGACCACATATCACTACCGCCTGAGTTCGAATCTCGGCGTGGGCATATGTGAAGAGAGTTTCATCTTTAACTTCGCTTCATTAGCTTTGGGGGTCGATCTGCCCGTTTAACCGACCAGGTGCACCGTAGTGGCCGTAGAACATCAGTCATCATCAATCAATTCAAAAACACTTTAACCAAAATGTTATTTAGAACACTATCAATAAAGTTTCATTACTGCTGCCACTGGGTATTTTAGTGTCAAGTAGGTTGGAACGCCAGTAAAGCATCGATCTTGCAAAATATAACATTTCCCAGCCCACCATGACTACCTGTATAAGACACTGATATGTCTTAATATCAATTACCAGTAGGGAAAGTGCGACTAATTCGTTTGAAATACGCTTTCGGCTTATTGTTTTCGCAAGCTAATGTAGGGGCTCAACCCGGAAAAGAATAAATATCACACACACAACCCGCTGTTCAAAACATTCAAAACAAATTGACCATGTGATCGATCAATTCCTGGCTGTATTGTACTGTTCAAAGTGTAGTTGTGCATAAACTGGTTTGCTCATTAATCTTATTTTTGTTAATTTAGGGTAATTATCTTTGAAAAAGTAAGTAAACAAACACAGCCAGGAACGTATGCATCCACTATAAATATTCTTTTGTTCCTATTTAGGTAGTGGTCTATTGGTCGCAATTCTGTAAGCTTTATAAACATCACAAAAACATGAGCCGACGCCTTTAAGATAAAGGCATTATCAATTTTTCCAGTAAACACGCCAACCTCAAAATCTAAATGGTGCAATTCGGAACGATGCTCAAACCGTCTGTCCGTCAAAATTAAACATTTAATCTACATAATCCACGAGCGTAAAAAGCGTCACATTAACCAGTAAGCACGTCATCGGACACCAGCAGCCTGTTCCTGAATTCGAGACGAATGCCTCTGGGTTTTTGCTACCCATTAACCGCTGAGCTACAGCGATCGAAACCGGAATGGGATGCTCGGCTTATATATCGATGATATTGATTAAGACAAACAAGATACACCGGATGACACGAGACAAGCAGATACCGCACGGCAGAGGTCGTAGAGCGCTCGTCACTGAACCGTCGAGCACCGGTTCGCATTCATTCGAGCGCTCAGCTTTGGCTTATCCAGTCGGGGTCAGTTGGTACAAGATAAGCCAGTTTGTTAAATAAATAAATAAATAAATAAAAGCTAATAAAATTATGTTTCTTGTGATTAATTGATTAATTGATTGATTAAATTAGACTACATTCGTGCTATCGTAGTAGATAATATAACAACGACAACAGCAACAACCATAACAGCTGTAATAACGACAATCACATCGATCTGTCAACACGGTATTTGGTTTTGTGATGGAATGATTTGGTGAGTGGCGGGACTTGTAAAGGTAATGAGAAAGAAATTTATCGGTAATTACATATATATATATATATATATATATATATATATATATGTGTGTGTGTGTGTGTGTGTGTATGTGTGTATCCGTGTGTGTCTGTATTCCTGTATCCGTTGTATATATATATATATATATATATATATATAGGTATGTGTGTGCTTATGTGTGTGAGTGTGTGTGTGAGTGAGTGTGTGTGTGTTTTACCTGTGTATAACAAGGCACAGGCACAGATAATCTCGAACCGTGAATTCAAAATCTGGACCTACCATCCTCTGTCGTCTTTATTTATGACAACTTTCTAACAACAGTAAGTCAAAGTCACCGAATTGGCTGACAATGTCCAAGTACACATCGAATACGTTGAAGGTGGCTCCACCATCCGGCTAAATGTAACGAATCTCCAATGGCAAATGCGCACGATGCCTACTCCATGTCGTGGGTCGTATTACGTTAGATCAATGGATGATGGGACTTGAGTTACGCGCTAAATGTAAAATATCGGCTACTAGTGATGTACCTGGACAGGTGATATCATTAACGCGGCCATGACAGGTCCAAGATACCGACTGATGCTCGATATTGAACCTTTTAAGGGCAGAACCTTGGCTGAGAGTTGGTTTTGTCTCAGATCATCCACGTATGATGTCGGTAATGTTAGGCTCTGGCGAGAGTGTTTTTGTGTCAGTGGCTTAGTGTGTAGAGTCGGGTATGAGTGGAATATGACACACACACATATACACACAAACACATACAAATACGCGCGCATATATATATATATATATATATATATATATATATATTAATTTATATCGATTTATACACCTATGTATCAGACATACATTTAATCAGAAGTTAATAAATCATTTAAATCTTTTACTCACTCATTCAATCAATTTAATCAATCAATCATTCAAACACTCAATCAATCATTATCTCACTCAATCAATCATTAACTCACTCACTCACTCGCTCACTCACTCACTCGCTCGCTCGCTCGCTCAATCGATCGATCGATCAATCAAACAATCAATCAAGCAATCAATCAATCAATAAAGCAATAAAGCAATAAAACAATCAAGCAATCAAGCAATACATCAATCAATCAATCATTCACATACTCAATTATTCACTCATTCAAACAGTCACCCACTCATTCAATCACTCACTCACTCACCAACCCTCATATCAGTCTCTCTTTATACCCAGAGACCAATGAATCATAACGAAAAATCAAAGAACGTATCCAATGTCTATCACAAAAGAATTCCATCCAAATGACAGCCAACAATAGGTTTAATAAAGCTCCGACCTTGTGTTATACATTGATCTTCTGGCAGACGCTTTTAGAGGTGACGTCAATTGATTGGACATCGATCCAGAGCTTCGGGAAAGGAACCAGTTATTGTAAACAATAAACTGTTTACTTATAGGAAGGTAAACAGGTTATTGAGAGATGGAAGTTATTGGTTCATCGATGAACCGAATCCAGCATTGTAGCGGATTAATGTCTAATCGATACGCTTATATCACAGATCAGGTATATACGATCTCTCTCTCTCTCTCTCTCTCCGATTCTG
Source organism: Paralvinella palmiformis (assembly GCA_025642065.1). Lineage (NCBI taxonomy): Eukaryota > Metazoa > Annelida > Polychaeta > Terebellida > Alvinellidae > Paralvinella > Paralvinella palmiformis. The sequence continues at coordinate 289,023 of JAODUP010000542.1, read as the reverse complement.
TCCCTCTCTCTCATCCTTTCTCTCTCTCATTCTTTCTCTCACTTGTTCTCTCTCTACCTGTCTATCTATCTATCTATCTATCTATCTATCTATCTATTTATCTATCTATTATCTATCTATCTATCTATCTATCTATCTATCTATCTATCTATTTCTCTCTCACTCTCTGTCCTAATCGAAAGCGTAAAACTTCAAACCCAGATATGTTATCGCTGACTGAGTGCACATGTTTATCAGCTGATTTAGATCAACACCGACCAGTTAAAATCACAAACAATCACAAACGGGCACATTTAGCATTATTTATTGTGCCTATGGATAGTTACCCCCCGTTAGATATCTACTAGCTGATGACGATGTGTCAGTGCTGTTGCTAAGACCAGTTATTTTGTGTGGACACAAGTTGTACACGGCAACGACATAGCTCACTGATAGGAGTCTCAATATTGTATGGCTGAATTTTACTGATATGTTATGAAGCATCCATGGCCTAACTGGTAGCGTGGTTGGCCACAGATCTATAGCTATACCAGAAGGGTGTTTTATCTTTTACGTCGCCCAGTTACGTTTGTTCGGCCCATTTAGGCTACCTTGTGCACAAACGTGGCCGTAAAACAGCGACGTTTACATTTTACATGTAAATGATATGTTCAGCGATCAACATTCATAAGGCTTATGAGTGTCAAGAGAAGCGACTAACTGTTATAATGATGGGACAGAGTTGAAAAAGGAAGAATCAGGTTCGCTCTAGACGTCGCTGGTTTAATTATATCCTGCAGTTTATGGAACAAGGCGCTGTTTTCCAATTAAACGGCGCTGATTCAATTTAGTAGGTCAGACGGCAATTCATGGGAGATAGAGAGAGATAGAGAGAGAGATGAGAGAGAGAGAGAGAGAGAGAGAGAGAGAGAGAGAGAGGGAAAGAGAAATTGAGGGAGAGATTGAGAGAGAGAGAGAGTTAGGGGGGAAACAGAGAGATTGAGAGAGAAATTGAGGGAGAGATTGAGAGAGTGGAGAGAGAGAGAGAGAGATGGGGGGGAGTGAGAGAGAACATGGGGGAGAGATTGAGAGAGAGAGAGAGGGGGAGAAAGGTATTTGAGAGAGAAATTAAGGGAGAGATTGAGAGAGGGGGGGCAGAGAAAGATAGAGAGAGGGGGAGGGAGAAAGAAATACAGAGTGAGAGAGAAACCCAGAGAGAGAGAGAGAGAGAGAGAGAGAGAGTGAGACGGAATTTGAGAGAGAAAGAGAGAGAGAGTGAGACGAAATTTGAGAGAGAGAGAGAGAGAGAGAGAGAGAGAGAGAGAGAGAGAGAGCATTAGGACAACTGAAAGTGTCCGACATCGTCTCCTGTTTGAAGTATCAAATCCTTTACAGGAACTGATTGATAATGTTCGTGAAACACGCATCTGCACGCAATCTGCCGGACGAGAACTCGGCTGCCAGAACGTAACCATAGGAGACGGTTCATTTCTCGGATATTCTTTCGGAGCAGCTCGGTTCTTACAGCGAGTGAACGATTCCTC
>JAODUP010000542.1:125000-285000 GCA_025642065.1 Paralvinella palmiformis | reverse complement strand
GTGTGGGGGTGTGTGTAAATAGATATATAGATAGATAGATATATAGATAGATAGATAAATCGATAGATAGATCGATAATTAGACAAATATATAGATAGATAGATAGATAATTAGACAAATAGATATATAGATAGAAAGTGAGAGAGAAAGACCATTAGTTACTTTCGATATCCATATATTGAGAAAGACAATAAAACAGACAGACAGCGAGACATCGAGACGGACATTCAAATATCCAGATATCGATACAGGAAGACCGACACACATACACACGTACCTACCTACATACATACATGTAGACAGCCTAAAGGGCGTGAGGGCGGATAATCGGTTAGCCCCAAATAATCATCTATACAGGAATTTAATAAGACATCAAATCCGCAGACATATATCTGTAAATCGAGACACCCACAGACAGACAGACAGACAGACAGACAGACATACAGACATACAGACAGACAGACAGACAGACAGACATACCCATAAGCAAATACATAGAAAGATATACACATACATACACATATATTAACCTATGTACGTACGTACACATATAATGCAATAACAAACAAACGTATTAAAACGGAGAGACTAACAGACAGACGAAGCTGCTGTGACACGGGCTAACATAAGAGAAGGGAAATCCGAATCGAGGAATAGAGAGGGTTGATGGAGAGGGAAAGGGGAGAGAGGGAAAGAGGATGGTGGAAGGAGCGAAAGGTCGCAATATTTATAACCCTTCGGGTGAGACATTAACCGGCCAAACAATGACATCAAACAACGACTAAAGGATGCTATTTACCTCAACCGTTATAATCGTCCCATTAAAACATTACCAAACATGGTAACGTTACGCCCAATTACCATTAACAGAACATCTCCATTAATAGCTCGTATAAATTAGTTATACAAAACACAACCTGTCGCTGTACATAACGCAGCCCATTATGAACGTCCATTAAATTATATATGCCGGATACACGGCTTGAGTGGAACGGTCTCGGGTTCGGAGTTAATGGGGCCAGCTTATATGGGACACGAATCATTCCGGATCCGAACTCAATCTCGAGACCTGTCCAGTTCTTCGCGGGTGGTATTGAGACTACCTAGCTGGATCGTTCGCCAGCAAAACGCTTAACGTCGGCATCAGCCAATCAAGTTATACACTTCGGGATGTAATATTTCATTGTTTTGTTGAGGGGGTGATCCACTTTATGGGGCATAACATTAATATATTCGGCAATATATACACCGCAAATATTTGTGTGGCACTTTCGAACTAATATATTGACCGGCGCTGCAATATGACACGCTATGTATTGCTCTGTCAGCATATTATTGCTGTTTTAACAGCAATTTAGCAATTTTTACAAATCATGATTTTTAGTGTAATCCGAAAATCGACCCAGACAACAAGTAGTAAATGGATTTGAATATTAAAATCCGTGGAAATCAGTCTAAAACAAACATAGATTCAACTAGCGTTTAAAAACCTTAATAATCGCTTCATATTTTCAACCTCGGGAAGTGAGTATAGTAACCGGATGAAAATAACCTAGTCAGCCCCATTCACAGATTAATGATGGCAAGAAAATGCTGCAATTACAAATGAATTTATATGAAGATGCTCCGAAATTACGTGGTCTAAAGTCTTTCTTTATTTCCTGCGAACTATTTCGTTTGTTGAACAAAAGCAATGTTTTGTGAGAAGAAACGATTTCGGCAAACGTTTGCTGAACGAAATGAAATCGTGCAACTCGGATAAAAACCCATCAAACCCCGCAAGTGGGTCACGTGTTTAGAACGATCGGCATCCAGATTGTTCTGGGTGCTGATTTCCGATGAGATTCGTTACCCCGAGTTCTCAAGTAGGTCGGCCGTTACGTGGGTTCCCCGTGACGGCTCAAAAACCGCCCGCATTCGATCGTTTCGCAGAACATTAACCCCGATGCGACGCACCTGTAATTGCTGATTGGACTAATGGCTGTATTATCGAGAGAGTGAGCGGAGATTAGAGCCCAGATCCTGCCTAATTTGGTACCGAGCCAATAAACCCCAAACGCCGGGCGGGACAACGTAACGCGCCTATAAATAAACAGAAAGAGAACTCTGGAACGGGATCGGACGAAAATTGATGGGTTCTTTTTCAACATCCGCTGATGTCTCTTTTACGATAATGGCCACCCACAGAAATGTTTCTTTTTACTATTCTCCGAACCGTCATTTACGAGGCACGAAGGAAACCCCGACAGCGTCAATAACGAATGTTACAGGCCCCAGACATGTAATCTAATTAGTTGTTGCTACCCGCTGATGTTGTTGTTGGGGTTTGTTGCAGGACGAATCAAATACGTTCGCGTTCAGGAAATATTTGCGTTAGCCATCGATAGCCATCCGTCGAAAGTGTTGTACTCGGGAACGATCAAATTGTTTGGTACATCTCGGATAATGAAACACAGTAAACGGTGCATTAAGGTTATGATCGACTGAGAATCGTTTGCGTTTGATCGTTAAGCCATGCTTCGCTGTGCACTTAAAGTGCCGTTACCCATCTGCCAGGGTAATGATACATGAACGGGACCGTTGTTGATGCGGACATGGCCATTATCTGACCCGACTTGGGCATCGCGTCGTCTCGACATCCGGGTACCCTTGTATCGGGATGGCGATATTTGTCGCCTTGATAAACGTCAGACGTGGCTCGGTGACGGGGAAAGCTCACCACAATGGCCACCGTTTGGTGGAATGACACTTTGTCGAAGCGTATATTGTTCGGGGATACAGAAAGTGGGAGAGGAGTGGACGGAAAGGGGAAAAAGTTAAGAAGAGAATGGCATAGATAGATACATAGATAGATAGATAGAGAGAGAGAGGGGAGAGAGAAAGAGAGAGGGGGGAGATAGAGATAGAGAGAGAGAGAGAAAGAGAGAGAGGGAAGAAGAGAGATATAGATAGATAGAGAGAGAGATATTGAGAGAGAATATATATATATATATATATATATATATAGTTAGATAGATAGTAGATAGATAGATAGATAGATAGATAGATAGATAGATAGACAGATGGATATATAGATATATAGATGGACAAAAAGATAGAGAGAGATAGTTAGATACATAGATAAATAGATAGATAGATAGATAGATAGAGAGAGCGCGCGCGCGATAGAGAGATGAGAGAGAGAGAGAGAGAGAGAGAGAGATGTGGTAGAGAAGGAGAGACGAACAGTAATGTATTCGATCAGTGTGTGGCCAATCGAATTTGATATTCAGGGGAAGGTCGCATTTTGAAATTTGGAGAAAATTATTTACACATCAGAGGGTGGAAGGTCGAACGGGATAACCTAAAAATATATAGCAGCCTTTTAAATTTAAAATTATATCCAGTCTAGACAATAACTAACTCAATCGACATCGTGACATTTTGCCGAAGAAGGGGAAAATAAATTTAAACGAAAACACAACATAACCCATCTCCGTCACGCATGTCTGTACGCAATCACGTGATATGTTCCACTGTCGTTGCGTCATTTCCTTAGAATACATGACAAATGTGCCTTTATTTTGAAGACTGCCTTAGACATTCGTCATCGAGGGATTGATATCACGTGACAAGTGGACCGCGATATCGGACAATAGCCATTTTCTTATGCCGATATAAAGTCTTACGTCAGAAACAAGGGAAAACGCTAATGAATCACGTGCCGTGTGCATTAATTTGCAAAGATCGGGCACAATGATGGATGACGTCATTTATCAAACGGACGATCGCTGTCGGGCCATCATGTCGTTCGGTTGACGGGACCGATGACGCAGGCGAGCCCGTCACGGAACCGGATGCGGAAGCTGGTACTCACATGACACGTCGCAATAGTCGTCCATGTCGTCGAGAAGATCGCCGCACGTGTAGTTCTCATAGCAACGGATGCGTCCCTGGAGACAGCTAATGACGTCATCCTCGTGCGGCACCATGGCGTTCCCCATCGCGGACAACATGGCGAGAGCCATTACTGTAAAGATAATATAACATTGCTAAGTATCTCAATGTGTTAAATGACAAACAAACACACATACATTTACACATACGCACACACACACACTCACAAATACATACATATGCGTACATTGAAAAACACACACACACACACAGACACGCATAAATATATACACACACACGCACGCGCGCGCGCACACACACACACGCACGCACACGCACACATATATATATAATTAATAAGGTAGTAATAATAATAATAATAATAATAATAATAATAATAATAATAATAATAATACAAATGATAATCACATCATCATCATCATCATCGTCATCAACAACAATATATTGTGGGGATGATAACGGTTGTCAACAAATTTGATCTCCATTGTCTTCATATCAAGGTTTGTTCTGGTCCAGTACACATCTGTATTAACCACCGCCATTGAGCTTGTTAGATGCTGCGTGGCCAACTTTATGGTGGAGTTGGTTCGTTGTAGAACCGTGCACGTGAACAGAGCCACGATCCGCGGGTTAGTGCCACGGGTTATCAATGGATGTTGATTTGTTTATCGAAGCGTCTAATTAACGTCAATAGAAAATTGATCAATATTAATGATACTATTTTGAAGACAACCGCGTATGTTGGTTCATTTACTCAATCTCTCACAAACAGACACACAGACACACAGACACAGACTCGCACGCACACGTATATACACATACACACACTCACACACACACACACACACACACACACACACACACACATATATATATATATACACACACACATACACACACACATTTCTTCCAGTGATATTTATAATAATGAATGAAGTGAAACACGGCTATTTGGGCTCAGTGAAAATACTACTATTTCTGCTATTGTTGGAGTTATTAGGATTATTATCATAATATATATCTACACATATATGTGCTTTATTCTCAATTATAGCTGTATTATATATGTACTACTACATATAATTTGTTTTCTATTTAGGTAGTGGTCGTTTGGTCATAATTCTGTAAAGATTATAAACATCACGAAAACCTGAGCCCCCACCGTTATTAAATCTAATATAAAACACACAAACATACACGCAAACACAAATACACACACACTCACACACATGCATACACAAACACACAAACACACACCCTCACACATATACACATACACACACACGCACTAAAACACACACACACACACATGTTCACACACGTGCATCCCTCTAACACATGCCATTAACGAGTCCATCACCGTTATTCACATTCAGCGAATTGCCAGAACCTACTCCAACCAACCACTCGGAATATGGCATCATCCGGATCATATCAGGAGAGTTAGCAATGAGATACATCACCATGTTATTGACTTCGGTAGATTTATCTTTTTATTTCTAAGATACACCTTTCTCATTTGTATTTCTTAGTAAACTCCTCGTAATGCGACATACCACTGCGACCGTACTTCACAAGATCGATCCGATTTATTTTCCCTTGTTTGATCAGTTGCTTCAAAAATATTGTAGACAAATGTAGGATAATCACAATAAAGTGGTGGTCGCTAAAACAGGTGGTCGTTAGCTCAGGTTTCACACTGTTAAAGGCGCCCCGGAAGCGGTTTGCGTCCATGGCTGTGGGACGGTTTAGAATAATCCATTTGGTGGTTAGCTATGTAGAAGTACCACATGAGCCACAGTCACTCGAGGCACATCGATCAGCGTGGCACATAAAACACATGTATCGTAATGTCACATAAGCCACGTCTATCAGTATGCCACTTAAACCAGGCCTTGTGTAATAAATACCACGAATTAAATCGCGCTTATTGCTAGAGAAGGGACTTCTATCATAGTGTGACACGAATCACAGTCACCACAGTTGTACGCTGGGATCGTGTTTCACAGGTTTATATTAAAAAATAACACACCCCGCGTGCACACACACACACACACACACACACACACACACACACACAAATATATATATATATATATTTATATATATATATATATATATATATATATATATATATAAAAAAAAGGGGAAAGTTAATAAAAAAAAAAATGGAATGAATGGAATTCCGAAGAACCCTTTTTGATTTTTGAATTCCCCTTGGAGATTATCTGTGGGGCCTTTTTACACACAGCTAAAACACACACACCCAAAATACATGCACCCCGTACACACAAACATACATACATACATACATACATACCACATAAACACACACAAATACACACACACACACACACACACACACACACACATATATATATATATATATATATATATATATATATATATATATATATAAAAACATAAAACCCCCACACACACAAACTTCGCCGACAACAATAACAGCCTTAGCAGTCATGCAGATTAAACAATTCTCCACGTGAATCACTATCAAATCGTCACCTGCTTATTATACGTCATCACACGTCATCTGCTAATGACGATCTACCCGATTAGCGTAAACAATATAATTATATCATTGTTGTAATCATTTTCTACAGTAAAACCCCTTCAATAAGACAATGACGCCATTGTGCATATTGCTTCGTTTGATAGATAATGCCATTATAATATCATGTCAATTATTTCTCCTTGTATATGTTAGATACCATTATTATGATATTGTCTTTGCTATCTTTTGTGTCTAGTTCTGATAGCATCACCGTGTTTACTACTTCTGCGCTCGTCTGTCTTAGAGAGTATCATTGTATCATTTTGTTTACCGTCTCATGTATCATCTTCTATGTTTAGCACCTCTATGTCCAGCTGAGATAATATCCTGGTTTTTATCAAATTATGTATCTCTCAAACAATCGGCGTCTTATCATCGTTATGCTAAATACTGCGTCCTTCATCAATTCTGAAGGTCACCGGGCGAGTATTTATTGACGACAAGTGGCTCGTATTAATATTCTCTGCGGCTATGGCTGACAGCTGGACACACTGAGGTCAGTTTATCCTCAAAGAGGAATAATGATGGCCATTTGGGAGGAGAAAACCAGGCGAACACAGCTGAACAGCTGGTAGGGGAAACTTGGGAGAAGGTAGCTGAGCAGTTCGGAGAAGACAGCTGGCAGACAGGGGGTGGGCGGTTCGCAGGAGAAGATAGTTGCCAGTAGATCGCTGAGCACAGCCATCTGGAGGGAGGGAGGGAGCAAGGATATGACAGCTGTGAGGAAACATCTCGTTGGAAACAATTGCTTGCGAGAGATTGATAGGGGTAGGGGAGCGTCCTGGGAGGAAATATATTGGGAGGAGACAACACCGGAAGATGACACGATCTTGTTATCGGAAATGGACTATTTATTATGTAGGTGTTAGACAGTAGATACCGAGTAGAAACCAGTAGACATCCAGATTTTAGACATTCGGCCTCTTGTCATCGGATTGGCCTGATAGACACTGGGACACGATATAACAGTTCTTAGACCCAGGGACTCTTTGATACCGGAGATGTGTTAAGTATCGACATCGATAACCACAGTCACAGTTAGGAACTGCGACTGTAGAATGCTGATACTGTTAGTCGCAGGCAATGTTATAGAGAACACTCTCAGAAAATCGGGATCTTAGACGTTGAATCAGCTAGTTGACGGATTTGAGTTAAACTGAAGTTCTTTGATACCGGGAACATTAGACGATGAAACCGTTCAATCTCAGGAATGTTAGAAAACTGAAAATCTGGTTATTTGAACCTTTATGGATTATGCCTCATAATGAGACATGATTCCATTTAAATCGACTTTGGAATTCCCATTGAGTAGGTTTACAAAAACAGCGGAATTGTTAGAAAGTAAGATGATTGGGCGATATGATCTTTCGAAGGTATCATATTCTATCCGGGTATAATGCACAGTTTAACTATATGATGCAACCTGACTCTATTAACTAGACAATAAGTTAGATATTGTAATTATTTGAGGCCGAAAATTTCAGGTACAATAATCAGATGCCAAAACTATCTGACACGGTGTAGCCTGAAATTACAGCAAGCTACTTATAAGAGATGGTTGCTTTGGCCATCAGTAAATAAAAGTTATTCAGTAATTGGCCTATTCAGATCTGGACAGACGAAACGGTTTCTTGGCCGTATTACAGAGCCATTTCTCTATTGGCTTTATTTCCTGTCGGTATGTTTCTATTCATCCGTGTACATTTTCCAGCCATAGGTGCTTCTTTGCATGCGCATTGCGCACCCGGTGTCGACCGTTATTGACAAGACACCTGCAGCCTCCAATCCTCTCCGTAGACCTTCACCCTAAGTTAGACCCCGTCACCGACCCCCCCCCGAGTCTTCCTTCGGCATCTAGTCACAAACAGAATTATCGGAAACGCGTTTACGGCGTCTTGTAGTGTGGTCCATCGGGGTAGGGCACAGGGGAAAGAGGCGAGAAAAAATCGCATTATTTTGACAGATCGTTCCGTTCATCTCGAACACGACCGGGGCGCGGATAACTCGGTTATGCATAATTCACGAACCGTCCAACTGTTGTCAACCGCCTTCTCGCTCAGCCGCCGCGTAGATTGCATACCGGGTAAAAAACATCCGAAATCCCGGCCAATATCGGGAATTGTCGCCGAACTAAATACCACGTTTAAGGCGAATCGGCGCTCGAAATCTCGACTTGATTGATGGCGCGGGCTTGCGCAGCATTGTTCGCTCCTCGGAAGATTGAAAGCCTCTCTGAGCCAGTTGGCCGGTCTTCTGGCGCGGGATTGCCGCGGTCTGGATCGTTGGTCGGGCGACGTACGGACTGTAGGGCGTGCCCGAAGGACGGATTAGGTCGGGATTGAGTCTACACCGACGGCAATTCCTTCCGTTCTCATCTGCTCTGGTTCTCTCGGCGAAGGAGACAATGGGAAGGCATCTGGCAAGGACAAGAAAATCGCTTCTCCCCCAGGCTCCGTCTAAAGCGCTCCTCTCAATCTCGTGCCGTTACCGGTATTTAGCCCGTTTCGATGCATTTTAATTGCTTGTGCCACTCAACGATGTCGTTTTTAATCGTTAGAGGTCGATTTTCAGGACATTTGAAAACGGGTTGAGTACGAACGAAGCGGTTTCTAGATAATTAGTTGGCTCGGGAATGTTCTTGAGCGATCTGGGAACTCCTAAGGGCACACGGAAGACACTGCTCTATCAACGACGAGACATTAGTTTGGCTGACGTTAATGTCATCATGGCGTAATAAAAAATTACTGCCATTCCCCGATGCCATTCCGGTAAAATGACACTCCAGTGTTGTCGCCTTCCACGGGCATGACAATTATTGCGAACAGTTCACTCGATGATAATAAATCAAATAGAACGACTCCCCACAGGCTCCGTTTACACCCAATTTGCCGTCTATCACCAACAAAACACCCCACAAGGCGTCATTGACTCATTGGCAAACAATTAACTGGATTCACATCCCGAAAAACTCGAACCGCCATCTTTGAAATAACCGTCTCGTTTTGGGCAACCATTGATGGCCTTTGGTTGGTACAAGTGACCGAACAGTATTCAACACCAGAGGGCACCCGCTGGATGAACGTCTAGGTGGCGTGTTGGTGCTATATTGTCGGCAAGCCAGAAGCCGGTAATTATCGATATTGATTGATTGATTGATTGATTGTCTGTTATCTAGATCAAAGGGTTAGTGCTCTGTGCCAGGATGGAGACATCGATCTTAGGCTAATGTTCACATGGTCAACGTACCTAAGGTAAATATACAAATGATCTGGGGCAGGATGGGGATACTGTTGGGCAGGACTGTGACAGTGTGATGAGACCGGGCAGTGACAGTATGGGCACTATGTCAGAATATGTCACACTATGTCAGAAAGGCAGGAGAATATAAGTGCGGGGTTGAATACTCTAAACCTAGTGTTGAACAATATTGTGAAGGCGGGAAAAGAAAATATCAATATTGGGCATGAATACATGAATATCAGAGAATATCTGGGCCAAAAGTCTGTATCATAATTTATTGTGGCATAAATTATGGTCCAAGGTATAGTGTGACAGGACAATGCGACAAAAGCCATTACGTGACAAGATAAGGTGAGACCATGCCATGACAACGCATGACAATGCGGTTCAAGTAATTGTGTGACATAACAATGTGACACAAGCCATTTTGTGGCCTGTCAAGGGGCTAGATGCAGTTTGTAACAAGGCATTGTACTACAAACAATCGTTGACAGGAGAGTGCGTTACAAACCATTTTGTTACGCGACGGATTGTTACAAGTTGTTACTGTGCAAAACTATAACATATAACTGTTAACTTTCTGTAGAATGTAAAGTTAATTACCACAAACAATGAATTGCCAAGTCTATCGTATGACCGCCATACGGCAACGACAGCTACGGCGACGTGATATAGCTCAGCTCTTAGAAAGGTGGTCGCCAACTCATAGGTTCGATGCCAGTGTATAGCGCAAAACATCACCGTTCTCCTATTTTGCTTGAGTTGTTCTATTTGATGCCGCAAACTGTCATATTGTTACCCAAAGCCAATACTTATTCCACGAAACGGCGTTAACGTGGTACCAACTCATTGATCACGTGATACATGCGGAGGGGTGGGGGCAGGCGTTATACATTACGGTGCTTCTGAGGTAACGTGATCCGTAGAAAACTACCAGAATCACGGTTCGAATCCATCAAATGGCTAATGCGTTTCACGTAGTTTCTCATTGACTGGGCCATAAATGTGTATTTGGATGGACGGAAATATATTTGTTTTTCTGGATTGTTGCAAACACTATAGACTTCCATAGCTTGATGTTGGTGCCAGAGTACTCAGCTAAAAATCGAAAGATGGAATTGGACTCATCCTGCCCAGACTTGAAGTGTCAAATCTTGTTGTTTTACGGCCCTTCACTTCTGTCTACATGAAAGATGACACATCCGTCAATACCGGGTTTGAGCCTAGATGCCTTGATCCGTGATCAACCACCGTACCAGTTAGGCCGAAGAAATTGCCTGTGTCTAATCTTTAGGCCAGGGAATCTTGATTGGAGGCGAGTTCCTCCTCGGGGGGTATTCAATGCGGAAAGCAAATAGAATACCATCATTCAGCTTCAGTGTCCAATTTCTTGCCTTGGCTTTCCCACGCGCCATCGTGCTATCGTAAATGGAAAACACTTGATGTGTGTTTGCTTGGCGTGAATGGGTACCACTCGATATTAATGGGGTGTAAATGGATACATGTAAAGTAGTATCCTTCGTAAATGACTCCGAAGGTAGGGCCTAGTTCGAGCGATGAGTACCACTCAGTGGCCTGTTTGTTCGGGGTAATGAGCGTTATTGAAGCAATGCTTACCTGAAGCAATGGGTATTATTGGGGTATGGAAGCGTGTTCACCTGGAATAAAGATCATTGTTAAAAACACATTCAGCTAAAGTAATAGCTATTATCGTTAACGTGTTTTTTTTTTGGGGAGGGGGGCAATCAGCCGTGTTATTGAACCGGTTGGTGAAATGCTGTTTATGAGGACTTTTGTGCTCATGGTGGATTATATATGGGCAGAGCAACACCCGAAGCTAACGAGGCGAAGCAAAAGATGAAACAACCTGCAACCACGGCTAGAGTATAATTTGAACCCCCTGTACTATAGGCCTGTCGTCATTCGCATTACCAGTCCTGCCATAGCTAATCCCACCTAAAGCACAGGGAGCGAGACAATTGTTGATGTTTAATGGACAATTATTCTCTACATAAAGACGACGACGATGATGATGGTGATGGTTGGTGTTTTACGGCTACTGTTGTGCGAATGGCAGGCTAAATGGGCCGAGCGATCTCCGAAGGTAAAGAAGCAAATTAAGTCAAAGATGAAACAACCTTCAGATAAGCCCTGGCCGAGATTCGACCACGGGTGGTAGTGATCCGTGGTCCAACACGCTACTGCCAGACCACGGAGGCGCCCTATTCTCTACACGGAAGACTCCATTTGTTGACGTAGAACGGAACGAATTAAAATTAATGTCGACGAAATAAAAAGGCATACACTGAAAAACTGGCAATCTGACTCGGGGGCAACATTTTACGTCATTGATATTTAACCAACGTGTCGAGTATTGGCCCCATTGATAATCTGACAAACAATTGGCATCGTTCAAGGTGCGATTACCTTAATTGACTTCTATTTTCAATAACGCCCCGGGTATGTCATACATGTGTGCGTGCGTGCGTGCGTGTGTGTGCGCGCGTGTGTGGGAATATAGAATACGCACCTGCCTAAAGCGCCGCCTATTACATGGTATTATACCCAGCGTAATCAATTATTAATAAGCCATAGAAAGTAGTAATGTTCTGCTTGGGGGCCGAACTCCGACGACAGCTCGGCCAGCACAAGTTGGGGGGGGGGGGGGATGCTTGTGGAAACGGGATTGAATTAACAGCGCAATAATTCAGTCATTGGCCAATTAATGATCAACCTTTATTTTAATAGAGTGTTATAATTATTATTATCCTGTGTGATTTGACTAATGACAGAGCAGCGCCTAATCTAAGTAGCATCAATCATCTCAACGGTCATCACTAGCATTAATGACTCTACGTCTTCCCGAGCTATGCGTCACTGGGAGTGCGAGTGGGGCCATAGAGGAGCTGTTAGGGCAGCGGCGAATCCAATTACGAAGCCGCCATAAGCAAACACCGCCATTATGTGATGACGCTGCTAAACGCCAGGCGGCGTGACATCTAACGGGGTCTACTGTTTACGGATGAAGCGGTTGTTGTATGTGACAGATGACGGACACCTGCCAACACCGTGACATGTGTCGGTGTCATAACTGATGATGGTGACGTATTGGGAGACAATGTGTCGGTGTCATAACTGATGATGGTGACGTATTGGGAGACACTTCCTTTCTGTGTTAGATCTAAGGTCTTCATTGATTTTTCTAGTAGGCGTGTTAAAGTGAATGCTGTTTTGACTGAGATTATGGTGTGTGCATGCACTTGGGTGTGTAGTGTGTGTGTGTGTGTGTGTGTGTGTGTGCGTGCGTGTGTGCGTGCGTGCGTGTGTCTATTATAGCCATGTGGAATAATGCACAAGCACAGGTAATCTGGAAGCGTTAATTTAAAACTCTGGGCGATTCATCAGTGGCTGAATACATAGAAAGGTTTATATATATATATATATATATATATATATATATATATATATATATATAAGAGAGAGAGAGAGAGAGAGAGAGAGAGAGAGGGGGGGAGAACGAGCGAGAGAGCGAGAGAGAGAGATTGAGAGAGAGAGAGAGAGAGAGAGAGTGAGAGAGAGAGAGAGAGAGAGAGAGAGAGAGAGAGAGGGAGAGAGAGAGAGAGAGAGAGAGTAGAGGGGAGAGAGAGAGAGGGGGGATGGATAAATGTACGGTTTATTTTGATAGTATTATTCAAAAGTCAATGAGTTATTTATTTAGCCTTGATGCTGGTCAAACCTTGGACACCTGGGACATGTGTGATATAATTATGTGATATATGTGCCATATTGGGAGATATGGGAGATATAGGATATATGGGTCATATGGGATATGTGGGATATATGGGACATATGGGTGTGGGACACCTTTGGGAATCATCCCACAGATATAAGTAAACTGCTTATCCAGAATTAATTAAATAAGTTTCCACCATCAAGCCAGTCCTCTCTCCCCACCAAATAACCCCAGATCATCACCATCATCATCATCATCATCATCATCATCATCATCGTCGTCGCCGTCGTCGTGGTCGCGATTATCATCATTATCCGTCATCAAGCGCATCATTCCATCATAGCTATTAAATTAGAAAACGATATCTCATCTCGCCATGGACATATATTAAACACTCACAAACAAACACCAACATCTAACCCCCCTCCACCCTCCGCGATCTGTGTCCGGCTTACACTATTTACCAGCACGATTCACTCACCTTCCATTATTATTATCCGATACGTATCCATCGTGCCAGATCCACTTATCGCTGTTCGTTAAGCACAGAAACACTTAATTATCCAACTGATCGGACATTCGGTCGACACCGGCAGCTCCAATATCCGATAATCCGCTGCTAGCCATGGTCCCGTGCCGACAGTGTGCGGGGTTTAGACGCGGCGCCGCCACTCACACCTCACTGGGTATATGTGTCAGCTTTCTCCCGGGGGTCGGGCTCGAGGGGGAGGGCGTGGGGGATGAATTAGCCACGTCTCATTTAGTTAATTCTTCCCGGTCTTCCGTCGTCATCCATATTACATGCGCTATCAACATCTGATTCAATTGGCTGGCAAGTCGTCCGTTAATGGCCCGTTCGGCTTGCCATAGCTCGGACCCGGCGATGACGGCTGCGATACGTTCGGCTTGCCATAGATGGCTGTCTGAGGCCGAGGCAGCACGAAGTCGATGAGCAGTTGGGGAAATGAAAGCAAAAATGTCACTTGTTAGGGAAAATAGTAACTATTGGTGATATTACTTATTTTAATAGTATCGTTATTGTTGTGATGTGTGGCAACGTAGTAGAAGTTAATGTGTTTGTGTGTGTGTGTTGTGTGTGTGCGTGTGTGTGTGTTGTGCTGTGTTATGATATATATATATATATATATATATATATATATATATATATATATATATATATATATATAACCATTAATAGAAAGACAACATTCATGCCATTTTACCACGTGCGTCAGACGATCCACATTACGACCGGTTTTTATTTAATCAGATATATTTATCGTCTGCTTGAGTGTTTGGCGCCAGAAAAATTGACATGTTTTCATGATTTACTATCATCGGATATTATCATTATCATTCTGCTGTCAATATTTTTACGATAAGGCCTTAAACTCTATTCTGGCGCCATTACTGATATAAGTTAATGGATTAGCTGACCGCTCGTCTGCCCGCTTGCCTGCCTTTCTGTCTGTCTTGTGTTCAAACCAGATATTCTGTTTGTTTGCTTATCTGTCTATCTGTATGACCATATGGTGTATATCTATTTATTAGCCCACACCTTTCTCTCCTTCCTCCCTTTACACATTCATTCCTCTCTCTCTCTCTCTCTCTCTCTCTCTCTCTCTCTCGTATATATATATCATATATAATATATATATATATATATATATATATATATATATATATATATATATACAAATACATAAATCACATTTATGCGCGTACACGTATCCACACGCACATACAAACACACACACGCGTACACACACAAACACATGTTCAGGTTCCTCCCACTACCCTCTTCTTTCCCATTAGCTGTCAGACCAAATTACTATCGTTCGCTCTTTCACGGAGACAAATTAAGCTGAACGTTTGTTGTCTTTCTACGCCTGAACACTGAAGAGATATCGCGTTAGGCGCCAACTAACCACCAGACAGGACGCTTAATAAACAAGCTAATTCCGCTGAAGCAAGCCTTTCACATCCTACCCACACCGAACCAAGCCCCGTCCACCACACCCCCTCCCCGCCTCCCGCCGACCCATAGCCCGTCGGGCATCCTCACATAACGCAAGCTTTCAGCTGCCTCATCTGCCAGGGAGACATCAGGAAGCGGAATGGGGGCAAGGACAAGACAAACTATGCTCGCCTTATCTCTTATTGCCGACATGTCCTATTTGGTGTCAGTTCTGCTCAGATGGCCTCTCTCTGATGGAATTGCTCTTCCCGAGGGCCGAGCCGAGCCGTCTTTCTCGGTCACGAATGATCGATGTTTGCGCAGTTAGCGATAAGATATCGGAGAGTCAAACCAGCGAGCTGTATGTCTCTCTGTCTGTGTGTGTTTGACTTCTGAATTTGTGCCGCAATGCCATTATCATATCAGTGAGACTTCGTACGATATGCGCCCCCGTCCCAGTAAGTAATCAATCTATTACACACGATCTTCCCAGAGTATCTGCTCCGCTGAACATTGCGATTTGAACGTTTCCTAGTTTAAGTAATACAATTACTGTTCTTGCTGATGTAGCCATCCGTGCGTATAAAGTATCGCATATTTCCGGAACATATCCATTATTTGACGGATGACGGAAAAGTTTCCACACCTTCAGTTACCCATCAACAGATTGTTAGCCTGCAGATCGTTCTATGCCGTTTGCAAGTCGTACAACAGCAAAGGCATTCATCTTTCTGTTCAACTATGACGCGCTCTTCTAATAGCATCAGCTACGTACAGGATGTATTATTTATGCTGGTTCCACCAGTCGTACGCTCTCCCACTATTCCTACAGAATCTAGCAATAAAACAGTACCAGCCACGCCTTGACCTTTTTGCGTTGCCGTTAAATTCCCTTTTAAATTTCGACGAATCGCAGGCCAAATTGCCACGCAGCAAACAGCCATTTCCTATCAACGAATGACATAACTGGGACAATATTTTTGACCTCTGACCAGAATCGGTAACGTCCTTCCGATCACGTGATATAAAAATTAAAATTAATAGATCATCTATAACCAATATTATTATTGTGGCAGCGATTAGGCATATCCGGGTAATAAGCCAGTCGAAAGGGGAAGTGGTCGGAGGAAAATGTTTTGACCCGCTTCGTGGCTGATGTGGCTCCGATAGTGGCTCGATTTGACGCCGGATTGCTGCCACAAATTGTCGTCTTATATTTCGCTGTCGTCATTTAGAGATATTAGTAATCAGTTCACGTTCTCAGCTGGTATCCCCGGGGGCTGATATAGTACTGGCTGTGAGAGGGATGTATATATATATATATATATATATATATATATATATATATATATATTTGTGTGTGTGTGTGTGTGTGTGTGTGTGCGTGTGTGTGCGTGTGTGTAGTGTGGATGTGTTATTCTCGAAATGGGGATGTGTTTATGCCCTGTCTTTTAAAGACCAAAGTTAGTCCTATATATCAAGTCAGAGATGAGTTCTAGCGTCAACCACTACTTCACTCTATCCATCTCACAAGCACCCTCATACCCCCCCCCCCTGTTTCCGTATGTGCATCGTTCTGTCTGAAGCGCGTATGCAATCATCCTCGCGACGGGGTGTGTTGGGAATATCTACACATCACACTAATTAAAAATCTACATAGGGATTAGGTCAATTAAAAATTGTACCCTTAATCACTTCCAATCGTTTCTAAACAACCCCCATAGTGGAAGGTTTAGTGAATACCGTAATATGCTGTATAAACATGATCCTACCTCGACAGATCATCAAATAATCCGGAACGATCCAAATCAATCTCTGGATTGAAGTCAATATTCACTTGTTGTCACGCGATAAGACCGATACCACAACGCCGAACAATGGCCTGTACCTGGATATCGTAGATAATAAACCAAAATCTGAAATATCCTACTACGACAAAGACTGAATCCGGAAGCGGATCAGAGATTCTTGGGGTCGTGGGTAATCTTCTTAGATCCAGATGTATAAACGTATCAAGTATTTCTCCGTCGTTTGTTATTTCTCCTATTTTTCTGTTGCTACGTTGTCGCCCACGGTTCCGGTTCGCCTAATATCGCGCCGTCCGCTTCTTCCTACGCTGTCGCGTACCTTTCCCTGCGCCTTATATTATCGCTCGCTCGTCCTAGCCGCCGCCGTGTACCGTAGTTTCTCCCTGTCCGGAATACCGTCCACGGTCTCTGTATTACTGTTCACTGTTCGTGCAGCTGGTATTATCGCCCAACACCCTTCCGTTACGGTAAGCAGCTCGTAAGCCGATGACAGGTCGCCAGCTCCGAGGTCTGTCACACCGCCTAGCGGTAGGATCGGTCGTACCGGAGACGCAAAACACGGGGAATGCTTCCCAACCGGTCGAATGGCTAACTTTATACCCTCAGAGCTGGATTCTTAGTCGTCGCCGCCGCCGCCGCCGTTATCGCTGCAACTGCTGTGCTGCTGCTGCTCCTGCTGCTGATGTGCCACTGCTGCTGCTGCTGTTGCTGCTGCTGCTGCTCGGAGCTATGCCGGGTGGTGCTCCGGAGTGCGGTTCGAGGGCTTAGTTCTATCATCGGGAGCTTCGCCGTCATCTATAGGGGCTTCTGTCCCATTGATTTGTTCTACTCGATGGGTGGTTCGGTATACTGCGAGCTAGGTGTAGGATCCAACTGGCTGTGTGTGGGGGTGTCTCTGTGTGTGCGCGTGTTTGAGTGTGTGCATATATATATGTGTGTGTGTGTGTGTGTGTGTGTGTATTTGTATGAGTCCGTCTCGTGAACACCTACCTATCTGTGCTTAAACATGTGTCTGTGTGTATGTGCGTGCGTGCGTGTGCGCGTGTGTGCGTGGGTCAGTGTGTATCAGCGTGTCTCCGTGCCTGTATCAATATATGTCTATATGTGAGTGGGTGCATCTTGTTTTCGTATGTGTGTCTGTGTGTGTGCGCGCGCGCGTGTAAATGCGTGTGTTTCTAGCAGCGTCCAATAAGGCACTGGCACAGATAATCTAGAATCGTGAATTCAAAGTCTGATACGGATTCCGGGTAAGCGACTTTTTAAGCTGAAACATGTTAAATGTCTCACCATTCCTAATGTATATATATATATATATATATATATATATATATATATATATATATATTTGTGTGTGTGTGTTGTTGTATTGCGCAGTGTGTGTGTGTGTGTGTGTGCGTGCTTGTGCGTACGTCTGTCTGTCCGTCTTTGCGTACGTCTGTCTGTCTGTCTGTCTGTCTGTCTGTCTGACTGTTTACTTGCCTGTGTGTGTATGTGTCCCATATCTGATAACCATTACACTCAGTAACTCAGCATCGTTTAGATATCTATTTCCCGGATCCTGTACTGATTGACCTCGAGCACCACGTGACAGCTTCTTGTCTGTCACGGTCACAACTCCACCGATCCCCTTGTCACGTGGAGAAAAAACTAGGTCGTCTGTAATGTCACGAGGAATGTACGGCCTTCCCATTTGTCGCACGTAAACATCTCGTCTCCTATTTTGATTTGTGGACCCCTTTGTCAAATAGAAAGGCCGGTATTCGCCTCTTTCCCGCGGAAGGGTTCCTTAGCCAAGTCGTAATATATTAGTCTTGCGGATCGAACTCATGGATGTTTTGTAAATGAATGACTGACGGACTGACTGTCTGTCTGACCCACTTACTGATTCACTGACTCATTGACTCACTCACTCACTCACTCACTCACTCACTCACTCATTATCATCTATTACAAACAATTTCTTTTCGTTTTGTCACCTCTACAATTATGATTTTCCTGAGTGTCGTGTAGACAGACCCAGTACTGTTGGCTGTCACGTGCAGAGATTCAATATTCTCCTTCGTCTCGTGGACCATTCCGGAAGTCATGCCGTTCGTAGGTTAGAACGGCGCTTGCGTAATAGCATATCCGTTAATTGGGTAGAAGCGACGCCTTCTCAAAGAAGACGGGGACACCGACATTGAAAATAATCTCACTAATAGTCCATGGATCGGTTTAAACGTCTCTTAATAACGCAGTCAGGATATATGATTAGTTCTTGTGGCATTGTAACAGAGTACCTGACTAGAAAACGTAAGGTTCTCGGTTCGCGTACACGCAATGTATCTCTCCTACTTTATACATTCAGAGGATGACTCACAGTAATTAAAGAATATGGGTGTGAATAATTGCGCTTATATCAATATCTCACTCGATAATATCCCCCCCCCCATCCAGATTACCACCCTTAGACATATCACTTGGATAACATTCTAACTCCGGAAAGAACCCATCATTTTTATAACGCGATTTCCTACATTGAATCCATGATCATAAGAATTCTGTTCGTATATTTATTATTATGAATGATGACGTCAACTGTGTGCTACGCCTGGTGCGTGTCTTCCCTTTCCCGACAATTCCCGTTAATTCCATGTTATAGGATATTTCCTATTGATCTCCAGATGTCGACCTTCCGAGTTTCCACACATTTCAGCTACAAATACATATTTATAATAGGTATCTTAACTGAAAATTCGGAAATAAATACAATATAAAAAGCATAAAAATACAACCTAAATCCTCTTGTATTTTAATAGATGGCTTCTGAATAAAATAAAACGCAGGTGTAATATATTAAAGGAAATATTGTCCTCTCTGGGATAGCATCTTTAATAAATTTATCCCGATACTTGGCGTTGATTGGCGAAGATGATGTTGATGATGACGGTGTCAGGATTACGTCAAAACCGTAATAAACAATCAGGCAATGTATGATGCTGATAATGATACCTGATTCCATTGATCTTTATCAGGGAGACAAGAGAGCAAGAGAGTTTCATCCTTAATCCCATCCCATACACTCTGTAACTTTTGATAATCGAGGACATCAATTTTCGCGTTATGGCTGATAAGGTTAATTTCGATTTCGTTCAATTTTGTGGATTTACAATTTTCCACAGGCAGTGTATTATTATGAAATGTTCATGGTACAGTCATTAACATGTGTAAATTGGGAACAAAATTGCGATACTTTAGTCTCAGTAGCTACTACTTTGCCGCATTTCTATATAGGTAAAGGGCAAGGAAAGTTTTGTGATTTTGGTGATCTTAAGTAGGTCTTCGCTGTATATATATATATATATATAATGCTACTTTTTAATGAATTATTTCCCTTTAAAGCTGATATACTTAATGTTTGTGTACTGATGATATGTTGTTGTGTAGTTGTTGATTTATAAGGTTTTTTTCTGGCAAAGTTTATTTACATAGTACGTATTGTTACGTTAACATGGAGATGACCTGTTGTGTAGGTTTATTATTGTTGTTGTTGCTGTTGTTATTCTGTATCCGGTAAGTTGTTAGGTAGCTAGAGTTTTGTTGTGAGACATTGTTCGTCTCCTCGCTCTTCATTACGCTTTCTCATTAAGCTCCGTTCAGATATCAGGTACTAGGGTAATGAAGGTTAGTTAGAGGTCAAGTGTTATTTGTGATGGGGGAAAGTAATACGGGTTAATGTTATTCGGAGAGATAAATGGATAGAGAGCTAGATAGATATATAGATAGATAGATAGCTATGTAGATAGATACAGTCGTAACTGGTTGATTAGTTGACCGATCGATCGGTTAATTGATCGATTGATTGATGGAACGATTGATTGATTGAACGAATGAACTATTGACTGATTGATTGATTGATTGATTGATTGATTGACATACATAAAGAATAGGGGTCTAGATTATGACACACCCCACTGTTAATGCATATATGTGGTATTCTACTGATCTAATTGTCCCAAAAAATTTTACCCTCTCCATCCTCCTACACACTTTCTCACTCTCTACTTTTCCTTTCCTGACTTTCCCCGCTCTCCCCCTCCTGCCGTTGTCCCCGCCTCCCCATTATCTATATCCCCCGTACAATCTCTCCATCGACAATGTTTCATTCCACCGAACAGACGCCATTGTGGTGAGCTTTTCCCATCACCAAGCCACGTCCGACGTCTATCACGGGGACAAATCTCACAATCCCGATACAAGTACCCGGATGTCGGGACCCACGTGATTCTCGAGTCACGTGCATTATCGGCGATACACATCTCTCGATGATTGGCTGCCGATAAAACAAACATTTTGAACGGCCCACTATCGACCAGGGGGCGCTCTCAATTTTTGCCCTCGGACACCTCGTCATCTTCCGGGTCATGTGCTCCTATGAGGCGGCACTCAATCGATCCAGAGCGCCAGCGAATCTATTTCCTATCATAACACATTATGATTGATCCGGAAGTCGATTCATCGATGATGTTTTTCGGCAATTCTGCGAATGATCTCTGGTGCCGGAGAATGATCTCTGGATACCTGGATCACTGGAGACACGCCCCCACATTGGATAAACTTATGATCTGAGGAAACCAAAATCTCCAATGACGTGAGTCCTTACTTGGTAATTAAAATTACAGTATTAAAAAATTTCCACTTAAAATCACAATTACTATAAAACAAATTCAAATATTTTAATTACAATTAAACTGTATTTATAATTAAATACACAATTAATTATGTAAAATAACGGTCGTGCCTTACCGATTATACTCTATTACATTTGGATCACTTGTTTGATCACTCTCACTGTGTTTATGAATGTGTGTGTTTGTGTATGTATGCGTGCGTGCGTGTGTGTGTTTGCGCGTGTGCGTGTGCGTGCGTACGTGACAATCAACTGTTACTTCTAAACGGAAAAATTAAAGCCCCGATGATAAATCACAGAAGAACCGAAAACTACCTCAAATGATTGAGTGAGTGTGTTAGTGAGTGAATGGGTGAGTGAATGAGTGAGTGAATGAGTGAGTGAACCGATTTGTAAATAAAGCAGTTAGTGGCGCCGGGTTTTTATCGGACATTTGACCAATACATAACTTTCGAGCAGATTGATGTCATTAGGCCGATTCGTTTTAGGCTGAAACATCCTCACGAAGGATCTAAAAAAACTGGGATTCAACACCACGCTTCGGTAATCTGAAGCGTAAAGCGCAATCAGTTACGCTATGAGAATATTCTACGTTTATACCCGAAAAAAGTTAAGTAATAATTAATATTGGAATGTTATGTTATAAACATGAAAATGAAAGACATATTTTATTATTCACGATTTAATTGAACAAAAGATATCGTCTGAAGTTCAGATGATCCATTTCAGTTCAGATTCTGAACGGTGATGAATTCTAGAAGTGAAACATTCAGGTAATATGGAGCATTGTTGTTCCCGCTACAGTATAATGCTTTATTGATAGCTCATAGCCTTTTTAAAATGATAAGGACCCGGTGATTAATAAGGGCCCGGTCAGTAATAAGGACCCGGCCAGTAATAAGGCCCACGTCAGTAAAAAGGGCCAGGTTCAAATAAGGATTTAAAATATCTCTGCCAAATATCTATGACGTCAATACTAAATTTACATAGTTTTATTTATTGCACGTGTCGTGTGATTTGTTGATTGGTTTGTTTACCTCCGGCACTTGGCACACACCTGAGACGATTACTAATGAACGAATCCATAAAGAGATATCTCACCAATACATGTATGAGGAGGAGTCAAACCCATGACGTGAAGATTTGCGGGGCAATGATCTGAGCACTGTGTCATCTGAACGCCCATTACGGAACATGTAAAGCAACGTTTAAACCTGGATAAACCACGTTTATGTATCCGTAACACAACATCTGCAACATCTGTCTGACATCAATCCAGACTGACCGTATCCCGTAGCAAAGCCACCGGATTTGATCAGGTTCAGTTCCTGTAATCGATGTCTTAATCCGGAATTAGAAAGGCGCTTACGTATACGGGAGAGAGCTGGCTGGATATCGTGACACCTGTAAGCGATCTGGATATCAGTATTGGATAGGCAATGGCTAAACGGCAGCCACCGGATGTCGGTTTAATTGTTATAGCTCTTGTGGATCTTGTTTTAGTGACTGTGCATTGTTAGTTCAGGATAAATCTCGTACATGATCCATGGACTCGTGAGTCTCAGGATCAGATCAGTCGTTTAGTCTCAGCGCTGGGCACACTTAATTGAGGCATTTGTCCGAGGTACGACGCATTAGATATAAAACATCTCACAAACACAGGCATGAGCCGGGTTCGAAACCACAGCTTGAAGTTTTGCAACCCAGGGTTCTAATCACTGCGCCATCGGTACGTCCCGTGTGTCTCAGCTAAGAACTATGTTGGATTTAATTTCTTGATTTTATTATAATTACGGCGTACACGTTTGTACAATCGGATTATGCCCGAGTACAATCGGGAACCCACAAAAAACAGTAATTAAGACAACCAAGACAACCAATCCCCAAATCGACTACTCATCCGAGGCGAACAGCGCTTATATTAACAGTATTCGAAAAACGATCACAAAAGAGCTAACTCAAAGACAACCAACCTCTAAATCAACGATCGCATAAGACAACCGTCGGAAACAGGATCGTCGTCCAAGATACCTGTTAGACAAGAACTCCTCTAAAATAACGCCCTTAGGCAACCATCTACTATAGAAATGATTAATATTTGGTAAGAGTAAGACTACCACCGCAGGACATTCTGCTTAAGACAACCACATCATACCTTCTAAGACAATTGTGTAATACAATAACCACATCATAAGATGAAAACCTGCAGAAGATGACAACTCACTTTGGTGACTATCATAATAAGTATATATATATATATATATATATATATATATATATATATATATATTAGGTTCTTTTCTCTTTTAAGATGCAATAGGTCAGCGCAGAAGGAGAGGCATTATAATGAGATTATAAATTATATAGGAGACATTACCCACACTGATCCATGATTATATATCGTGATCCTGACATTTCATCCTCTCTCCCCCCAATAGCAATATCATAACGACAACAAACAAACAAAAAAACAGCCGATGTATGTTTTCCGGATATGAAGTGTTGTGCATTCTCAATGTAATGATACCCACGTTAACAGACATTCACCCTTCCGGATCTGGTTCTCTGGATGCCCTATAGTGGTTCTAATTAATTTACCTTATTTAGTATACCTTTACACCGCCTCGAAGCATGTACCTGTTTCGAATGAGGTCATTGGATAAAAGGAATGCATTATAGTACACGGAATGCTGATGGTATTGGGATATTTTGGTGCATTTTATTTTCTATTATTCTATTCCTTACACATCTACTACATAAACATCCTTACATATCTACTGCATAAACATCCTTACACATCAACAGATTATTAAAACCCGTACATTATGTATATAGACCATGTCCATAAAGTGTTGGTTCTGGATACTTCACATGATCGGCCCAAGCCATTGGCAACGACATTATGGTAATCCCGATCAGATACATACCGGGATACCTGTCATAGTAATCCCGAATAATCCCATTCCTCTTATAGAATACCTGATATAGGGAAGCGGATTGATGTCTTTGTCTAATGTCTATATTAGCATGAAAACGTCGTCTTCGTGATCATCTTCATTGTCATTGTTGTCGTTGTTGTAGTCGTTATCCCCCTCCTCATCATCACGATCTTGTTATTCGGCTTCGTTTTCGTTGTCATCATCATCATCATCATCATCATTATTATTATTATCATCATCATTATTATCATCATCATCATTAGTATCATCATCATCATCATCGTTATCATCATCATCATAGTCGTCGTCGTCATCATCATCATCATCATCATCATCATCATCATCATCATCATCATCGTCGTCGTCGTACTCGTCGTCGTCGTCGTCATCACCATCGTCATCATCTTCATCATCATCATAGCCATTGTTGCTGTTGTCAATCCAATAATAATAATAATAATAATAATAATAATAATAATAATCATCATCATCACCATCATTATCATTATCATCATCATAATTATCATCACCACCACTGCTATGATAATCATCATCGTCATCATTGTTCTCAGAAAGGAGGTCTCGGTAGAACATGATGTTAATGATTGTTAACACTGGCACACTTACGCATGCACGCACGCACTCATGCACGCACACGCACGCACACAGAGACGCACGCGTGCGCACGCACACTCACATACACGAACATATACACACATACAAACACAAACGTATGTGTACACTACTTCTATCAGCAATATCTGATGGCATAGGTGATACTTAGATCTTCAGAAGACATTATACATTTACTCGTCGTCTAAAAGATAATAATAATAATAATAATAATAATAATAATAATAATAATAATAATAATAATAATCTATATTTAATAAAGCGCCCTTACTAGCAGGAGCCATTCAAAGGAGCTGTACAAATAATATGTAATATAATAATACCCCAAATAATGTCTGTAAAAACCCTGTAATGATTTAAAAGATAATAATTATTTATCTGTGAAAGTAACGTTGAATAGGTGTGTTTTTAGAACAGATTTAAAATAAATTTTCAAGAGACGACACATTTCTAATATTTGCCGGCAACCTATTCCAAAAAGTGGGGGGCTGCAACACTAAAGGCACAATCACCATATGACTTGAGCCGAGACACTAGCACCTGCAATAGTATCTGACTGGATGACTTGAGTTTTCGGGATGACTTTATAATGGACACCAGTTCACACAGGTATTCTAGCGCCATATCATTAATAAATTTATAAGTTATTAATAAAATCTTGAAATGGATACGCTGTCTAACAGGTGTCCAATGTAGTTTTTGAAGAATGGGGAGATGCTATGATCATATTTTCGAATATTTGTCACTATGCAAGATGCGCTATTCTGAATTCGTTGAAGCCGGTTGATGTTATAATAAGATATGCCATATAACTTACAATAGTGTATACGAGATGTAAAAAAGGCATGGACTACAGTTACAAGTGCTTCTGTTCACTTTGCATTGAACTTATTTACTCATATAGCACACGGCTAATCCTATAGATGACATTTTTCCTGTACCTTAATCATATTGGTACGAAATAACCCATTACGAAGGACATAATGGTCCCAATTAACAGCACCTCCTCCTCAGGTGAGCATCTATTAGTACTCACTTTCTTCTAAATGACGCCTTCCGATCACAGTGCAACTATTATAAAGCTTATGATATATACTTGATCCATTTAGCAACACATTCTCACTTGGAAAACATATACTGCTCTCTCGAACTCCTCCTTGTATAAGGGGTAATCTTCCTATTGTGTAGGACTGCATATACATAGGTGACCCTCTCTTTCTATACGAAACGAATCGCCAAAGGGACACCCGGTCTCGATCAGAGCATTTGCCGTATAGGACAATATCACTAATAGGAAATACTACAGCCGACAGGGGGCATCTTTTCCTACAGGATCCACTGGCTCCTATCCAGAACGTATTCTCCTATAGAGAACACCTGTTAGAAGGCTTCGCCTCTTCTCACATTTACCAGACAAAGCTTCTTTATGTGACGCCATGTTGTCTGTAGATGAAGCCGCCTGCTCCAGCATCTGTGTCCGTAGTCTCCCGGATCCCGACAGACTGGTAATTACCGCCTTCTGGCCGGTATTGGCCAATCCCCGGACGGCAATAACCATCGACCGGCGTGGTTAAAAGCGGCCAAAACAACGCCACTGCCTTACAAACTCCCGTCCCGGCGTCTGTCGTCCCAAAGCGAAATATCCAGAACACATCATATAAGGTGATCCTTTCTGGGTCGATATATATCCGTGAGTTGGCATCATCGGATGGTTCGGGATCAGTAATAAAACTGGCGCGTAATGTTTCTTCCGTTTTTCTGTTTCTCTTCCGCTCTTAGTTAATGGCTGTTTCGCGCCGGATCGCCGCAGCGACGTGACAATGACGTCACAGTATTTATGAGCGTTGCCGAGAACGAAATGTACAGTTGGCATTAATCGGCATGCAGATCACGTGACCGACATGCCGCGAGTTATGCGAGAACGGTTAAGAACGAACTCGATGAGGAATGTCGATTAATTTAGAGAATACATGCACAAAATGAACAACATATCCTCATAATATAGGAATAAAAATATAAGGAAAAGTAATTTAATCTGAAATGTTATTTGAAATCCGATGAATTAAACAGACAGAAGTGGGAACATCTTGACAGTCACCTCGTATAGAATGGTGCAGATGATTATGTACTGAGAAAGGTGGCACATACTCATCACGAGTGTAATGTAATGCATACATAAATATGACAAGTGAGGTGAGGCTCATAAATATCTTTAATGGATTGTTGCACATTCGTATTAGCCGCGTAATGTGTCGCGTGCATATAATTGATGGAATGTGGCACATACGTATACCTTGTGACCCCTAACACAAATATGTGTCGTGTGAGATACAACACATACATACATACATACATACATACATAAACGGAAGATATCTATCTCTCTATCTCTCTCTCTCTCTCTCTCTATATATATATATATATATATATATATATATATATATATATATATATATATATATGGAGGTATATTAATAGCTAACATACAGGACATATAAGCAGGCAAGAGTTAGGATCGCACCCGACTGTCTAAGCCACCCACACACCAATGAAAGTAATATTGTTATAAGTTATATGTGCGCGCAGGTGTGTGTCTGATCGTGGGCGTCTGCGCGTGCGTAGTAAAGGTCAAACTATATCCGTCAATCTAACCATACCAGTAGGAGTACCAAAAGAAGCCGGCGTGACTTTCTCTCCAGGTTTCAAGCGATCCCGGTATCGGAATAACGGCCAACTTCCGATTATCACGTCATAGTACACTTGTAGCGTGACTGACATTATGACAGTGTCAACAACGTCGGCTGCGTGAGTACAGGCAGTTATGATAAATAGAGGACGATCTAGGTACAAATCAAAGATCTCACAAAAATACACCCCCCTAGCCAATTAACATAGGCTCGATAGCTTCAACGAGAGGGGGGAGGGGGGGCACCATCCATTTCGCGTGGTAGCGATAGTTTCACATTCGCCATCGAGAGGAGCTTACCCTCTGAAATTAATATTTATCGGGTAACCGCTTTGAATCATTCATTATATATATATATATATATAAATGGCTCGGCGGTTTGTTTTCCCAGGTGCGTACTTGTCCCTTGTAGGACACGGAACGGCATTTTTCTCCGGGGCGGGCGCTAATAAAGCCTACAATTCCCGTAAGGGCTGCGTCGTATTTTTGTCGTTCGGCTGTGGCTTTGCGGATCCCGGATGCCGTTTGTCGTGTACACCGTTTCGAGTTCACGTTCGTCCAATCAGAGCCGAGACACGTGACTGGTTTTTCCGACGACGGACTCGGAGGGGCCTGTATATAAACCGGCCAAAGGTCAGTGTCTAGCGAATTCGAACTATTTTTCATGGTCGCGATCGCGATCGTGGACGTCGTCATCGCGATCATCATCATCATCATCAACATTATCATCGTCGTCGACGTCGTCATCGTAATCATCATCATCATCATTATTATTATTATTATTATTATTATTATTATTATCATCATCATCATCATCGCCATCATATCAACATTACAAGCATCATCGTCTTATAATTTATCCTATGATTTTATGTTCTCGTTATACACTCATCTTTACTTTGTTTAGAATGACATAATTGTTCATCATAAATCAATTGCCAGCCACCACAACCACCACCACCACCATCATCTTCATCATCATCATCATCATCATTCCTATCATCACCACCATCATCATCACGTTATCCATCGCCTTATTGTCCACTAAGAGCCCTCCCACCCACCCATTGTCCCCATAACCCACACAATAAGTGGCCCATCAATGCCACAGTCCGCTGTCTCCCGGCTTCTCTCCCGATATCCAGCCCTCGGGCGGACGACAAAGGGATCAATATATCAGTTTCCAACGCCATCGAATCTCCGCTAGCTGGTCCGACTGTCCCGTCCGTCCGCTCGCCGGCTTCACCGATATGGTAAACGGCCTCTCTGGGAACACGGCAAGACGGGAACATGTTCTCGACGTCGTACGTCTGCCGGGTTAAAAGGCCGCCCGTCGACAGCGTTCATTATCCGAATCTTATCTCGTCGGATGGGCCAGCCACCGAACGAGCAACGATCGGCGAGTCACTCGTCAAGATCGGGGACAGCCACCAAACCATCAGGTATACACATAAACTAACGTTTGTATATATATATAGGATGAACTCTCCTAGTCGCCCCCACCCACCCGTCTCTCTATCTGTCTGGCTGTCTCTGCTCTCTCTCTCTCTATCTCCCGTCGTCTTCATCGGGCTAGCTGACCACACTCCGTTTATTTTAAAATAGCCCATTTGCTAAATAGATTCGATGACTTCTATTGTTAGCGAGCCGTCTACGTTTTGCCGACTAAGCTATTTTCGTGCGTTCGCGTCAGAAAGTACGGAGCGCCCCCCCCCCCCTCCCCGTCGAAAGAGGAATCGATTCGCTCGGTAATAATTGCTGCTAACCACCGGGCTTTGATCATATCGAAGGGATAATGATATCTTTTTCATTACCTGCCACAGGTAATGCATTATCCGCGACGCTAAATTCGAGCCATTTCTCGTCGGCGTAATACGTCCACACGGTAAGCGGTGTAGTCGTGTCGGCTGGTCGACAGGCTATAATTAACCTTTTCATGCGAGAGGTAATTAGCATCGGGTAATTACAGGTGACACGTCATCTGGGATCCTGTTTCATTCCTGTTGCTGTTATCGTCGGGATATGTCGGCCGCCATCATTGGCTGTGTCATAACCTCTAGCTGGCGATCCGGAAATATCCGGATCACGCCTGATGGTATCTGCGATTACTCTCTCTCTCTCTCTCTCTCTCTCTCTCTCTCTCTCTGTGTGTGTGTGTGTGTGTGTGTGTGTGCCTGTCTTAATGATAAATGTTCCCAAAATAATTAAAGAGTGTGCATCCTTGTATTGCAAATAAATATTACTACTCTTCTTTAATTATGATTAATTTGTTCTAGGATTATATTGAACATTTACATTGGTATTAACTTCGCTTTTCCGGTTTTTTTTGGTATGCATAATACATGCGTATGCCTGTTCGTGTGCCTGCATGTGCGTATGTATGCGCGGTTGTGTAATTGTACATTACACATTACGATATAACTGTTGTTTGCACTTACACTTACGCATACACACACACACCTGCGCACACGCACACCACACACACACACACACGTACACACACGCGCACACTGGACTACCTCTGATAATTTCTTCACCAAAAGAAAAATGCGAAAGTAATGTAGATCAATTACAACT
The DNA here is from genome assembly GCA_025642065.1 of Paralvinella palmiformis. Classification (NCBI taxonomy): domain Eukaryota; kingdom Metazoa; phylum Annelida; class Polychaeta; order Terebellida; family Alvinellidae; genus Paralvinella; species Paralvinella palmiformis. The sequence continues at coordinate 254,289 of JAODUP010000542.1, read as the reverse complement.
TCACAGCTCATTACTAAACACATTAGTATATAACTGAGGTGAATATCCCGCAAAAATGTAAACGTTTAACAAACACCAACAATTACCTGAATTTTTAATCTGTTCCTTGAATTAAGTTGGTGACGACGGATAGAATAGATGACCAAAAATAGGCGTACGTTCGACAGAAATCTGAAACAAATTTAGACATTAACGCTTCTTATAAAGACGATTTCTTCTAAATTTTTTGTCATGTTGTTGAATATAAAGGAATCATTGTCTTTAGCGTAACATGATGATGGAATAGCTGAACAAATATAGGAAATCAACAAAGGATTTGATTAAAAAAGATCAAGAACTGACGTGTGCAGTTGAAATGTCTCATATAAACATCGATCCTAGATTTATTTAGCACAAACCATTTCAATTACGCTTCCTGAAGATCTGGCTTAAACTTACCTACGAAATCATGGGTACTCACAGTACCTATATTTTGTAGTCGTAGGGAAACCGATAAGCCTTTTTATCTTGTAGTTCGTAATAATAGGTTATCTTTCGATGCAGTAGCTCCCTTGTTAATGGTTATTCCTTCACGCCAGCTGCCAAATTGTTGACCTTTTCGGGGAATAGAAATTACGCCAAAATCACTACCAGAGAGAGAGAGATAGAGAGAGAAACAGAGAAAGAAAAAAAAAGGTCGGAAAAAAATCTGTATTTTCTTCCCCGGAAACATGGAATCTCTGATGAGTTGTGTCTCTAAACTCTGTTACGATACATTAAGGTCAAAAACGTGAGTTGTTTTGCAAAACTACCAATGCCGTCTCCAATCATTATCTAGTTTTGCGTGTCGCAGTATACGGTTATTCTAACCGTTCCGGGAATCGGGGAGTAGTGGAAAAGTTTCCTATCTAATACGAATAGCGCTTCTTTTTTACTAATGTGTTTGGAGATAAACTGCTTAAAACGTATTTGCAGATACTTTCTGTCCTTTCTATTTCTACCTTTAAGACTGTTATTAATTAATGGCCTGGTAATTAATTATTTAGATTGACATTTCCCTCCTATTTATTATTAGGTGAATGAGCCGACGGTCTTGGTTAGAATTTGAATGGAAAGGTTTCCTATGACAGTTTAATTTGAACATCTCACTTCTTTATCCAGTCGTACCGAGTTGAAAAAATTAAAATAATATAATTACAAAACTTCTGTAGCGCCAATATCCTCGAAGAGAATCGAACTGAGTGGCGGACCTGGTATAGGGGTTGGGCAAGCTCATAGTCCGGGTACGATGCACAGTTCACCAACAATGATCAGATGGCAAGGAAACTTCGGAAGGATAAGCGAGTCTGAAAAGCCGAGTTTTTAAATGGTGACGTAAAGAAACTAGGCTATTTGACTTAACGTGTTCAGAGAGTGAATTCCAAAGAATAGGGACAGCAACTGAAAAGCACGAGTCCCAGTATGAGTGTTAAAAGTCCCAGTATGAATTTTAAACAAATAACTCACTCACTCATTCACTGATGACTGACTACCTCATTGACTCACTCGCTCACTCACAGCCTTAGAACGTCATGACAACGACTACACCAAAATAAAACGATTGTTTTTATTTTATGTGATTTCATCTGGAGTTTACGTCTTCCTTCTATGCACATGTATGTAGTAAGGAAATGTTCATCAACTCTTTGATCCAATAAGATGCTTCCGTGGCCATTCCGTTAGCGCAGTTGACCACATATCTATGGCATCTGGGTTCAAGCACCACCACGGCTATTCCAGAAGCGTGGCGTTTCGTCTTTCGTTTCGCCTCATTGCGTTTGAAGCTCTTCCGGTTCATTCCGCCATCTCTGTGCACCAAACTAGCCACCAAAAGAGCAACATTTTGCATCTCTTTGTTACCGTTTCTAACTGCCGAATATAGTGTACCTAGACTCCGAGTAATGCCTGAGTCGGCGATGCCGGATCAAAGATCAACAGTTACTAGTCAGATTAATAATCAATGAATTTCAAACGTAGCTCACTCGATGCATAATACCGGTCTACCATACGTCATACTGCCTACCTTTATTAATCTGGTGATGAATGAATGAGCGAATGAATGAATAAAACAACATTAAGTTGGCCAAACATACCTTTTTTCGGAGATAAATTTGAGTGCTTCTGTGTTTATGCACTAAATTTCTAAATTACGCGAGATCATTCCGACGACACAGTTGTTAGTGCACTGCCCAAGGAAACCTTCGTGTTGTCAGATCGAATCCCGGCCCATATCTGTGTTTCTGGGGATTGTTTCCCGAGACAGGCGCCATTCGGCCAAATGTCTCGTGTGTGTCCTGCACCTAGTCAAAAGAACGAAACTGAAGTCAAACGAACTACTTTAATCCCGTGACTGGATGGCGCTCTTAATATTATCACATGACTATCGTAGGTCATTTTCTACGTCATATCCAAAGTTAATTTTAGTCGGTAGCTGAAGTCTGTTAAGTAACATCTATGTTTCTAAACAGTTAATATTAGGTTAGAACTAGTTATTATTCTAGGCAGCAATAACCTATAATACAACTCGTTAACGACAGTTCCCTGGGACATATGTGGCTAGACAAGTGGAAGACATTTACTGAAAGGACAGTTTGTTTTATTATCTACCGGTAAGTTTTTATCTGCATATGTTTAGGTGAGTGTGTGTGTTTGTCGTGTGTGTGTTTGTCTGTGTTTGTGTATGTTTGTGAGTGTCTTTGTGTTCTTAAATCTATGTTTGTGTATGTGTGTGTTGTTACAAGAAGGCATATATATATATATATATATATATATATATATATATATATATATATATATATATATATATATATATATATATATATATTGTGTGTGTGTGTGTGTATGTGTGTGTGTGTTGTGTGTGTTTAATTTCAGATCACGTTCTCTCTTTTCTATATACACCATAGACTGTCTAAAAGTCATGTATATGTGGTCAGTTTATACCTGACGTTATGCATAGAAACAACAGGTCAAGTGGACGTCATGTCAAATTAGGTAAATCATGACGTCAAGATTATGATTGATTAAATAGACACATGAACAAGTATGTTACATATATTCCGTATATATATATATATATATATATATATATATATATATATATATATAACATAATTGTATGTAATAAAGCGCCTACTAGCAGGAGCCATTCAAGGGCGCTGTACAAATAATATGTAATATAATAATACCCCTAATAATATGTCTTTTAAACCCCTGTAATGATATAAAAGATATTAATTATTTATCTGTAAAAGCAACCTTAAATAGGTGAGTTTTCAGAGACGATGCATTTTTAATATTTGCCGGCAACCTATTCCACAAAGTGGGGGCTGATGTGACATGTTCATGCATGCTAATACATTGGTCAAAAATAACCCCTAGATTTTTTACTTCTGTAATGCTGGTGTCTTTGGGGATTTAATACAATGTGGTGATGCCAAATATAATATATTTGTTTTATTATCATTTAATTTTAGAAGATGTTCAGTCATATATACACAAAGAGAGAGAGTGATATATATATATATAGAGAGAGAGAGAGGAGAAAGAGAGAGAGAGAGAGAGTTTCCCACATTTATATTTACAAGGAGTAATTCCCAGCCCAGTTATAGGATATATATGCCATTTCCGGTCGCTTCCAGCATCTAACACGTGTAATATTATCGCGAGCCAATGTAATGCAATGTTTTAATCAATCAGCACTCCCTTTAACGGTATAACACAAACAATGAGCCGCATGCTAGTCTTAGAAATCCTATTCTTCCGCGCAAATCGTTTTCCTCGCCCATTTCCTAGCACTAATTCCTATTATTAATTCCTATTATTAATATCTCTTGCCGTTCAGGAGCAGTTTTCTCATCGTAGTAAATCTCCATCAATTCCAGGCCCCAGATTTTTACAGGTAAATTGCCTGCCATTGAAAAATCTCGGTGAGCCTTTGATGTTAAATGGAGGCTCTCCGTCTGAATAACACCATAGAAAAAATACACACCATTTTGCTCGATTCATTTCCAGTATTGAATCGGTTCCCGTAGTTTGGCCTCATTTGGTACGACCGGGTGGGGTGGTGCGGCTTGTCTTTATTTCCCCCAGATCAAGCCATCTCCACATCGCATACTGATGCAAAGGAAAACGGGAATCAGTCATTGTATTGCGGCTCGAGCGTTCACCCTGTAATCTAACCGAAGCCATCGGTTGACAAAAGGTGAGCTCGTTTGATCTTCCGTTTTCGTGCCAAAACAATCGAAACTGTTAACCGGTCCCCTCCCCCCCATCCCAGAACGTGATGATCAACCAAGCCAGTTCGACTTGACTCCGGTCAATGGCATCACATGCTAAATCAATCCCGCCAGACTGACACCTGTCAATCGTATGTGAAGGCAAACCACTGAAAATTGACGCCTGACGTTGACGGATTAGGCCATACCCTCCACGTTGACATCCACCTTTGACATGTCAGGCCATGCCATCCCGAGTTAACACCTGCCGTTGACATGTCACGCGGTATCAACCCGAGTTGACACACACTATTTATGTGTCAAACTTTCCATGGCAATTATCATTCATATTTTTTCTAATAATAACCAATTGTGCCATCCATCATATCATAACATCGTATGATGCTAAATATTGCACTTTTACTCTACTATTAATCACTGTGGGGTCCTACTCCTGGCCACTGCGGGGTACGTCTTATGTTCCCACGGCTCGCTGTTTCCACAGCCAAGTCCACCAACTGTTCTGTGCGATGACATATTGCTAGAACCAATTGTTTCCGTTCTCAAATCTCCGAGTGACACCAGAGTGTCCCACCGCCGGGCATGCGTCACCGACATATTGGCACCGGACGCTGACATCGACGCTGACAGTGCTGACACACGGCATACCGCTGGGTGTCATACCGAAACGGCTCTCGAACTATTTTAATCTATTTATACAAAGGTGCAGCTGTTACAGTATATGTGAGAGAGGACGTCTCCAATGGGGGAGGTTGTTATATGTTGTCTACTGGTAAGAATACTAAGTACATATGTATATCTCTGTTATGAGTTTTTACATGGTTTACTTTAAATGTTTACTAGTGACTGCCTATATTTCACACTCTAAAAGTACGATCCTGACAAACACCGAATTTGTATCTGTATATTTAGAAACATATCTTTATTGCTGCTATGCTATCAGTACCGGATCATGCTGTCAGGATTATGGCGCAAATGATTTGACCCATTGGAACTTTCAGTTGTTCGCAAGATCGGCATTTGGCGAAGATGTTGTAGAACAAGGGGTCGGTTCGTTGAGTTGTCGGCTAAATGATGCTATCCTGGGATTGTTCGTAAAAGGGAACGCATTGTTTCTGTTTAAGTATAAAGTGTGACTTTCGTAAATGTATCTGACTGTATTTAGCCGTATTACCCGTTTAGGCCAGTCCCAATTGAACAGTCTCACACATTAATACGAGTAGCTTCCGTTGAGACATGTTTGAAATCAGATGATTGATTGATATTTTACGGCCAGGTCTGTGCACGTGGCCGGCTAAATGGGCCGAGCGTCTTCCAAAGTTAAAGAGGCGAAGTGAAAGATTTAAAACACTCTTTCGATATGCCCATGCCGAGATTCGAACACGGAGGTGGCCTGTTTGAGATTTAAAAAAAGGTCACCAGCCCTGACAGGTTATAAGATAGACTGAATAAAGGTATCGCATTTCGTAAACTTCCTGTTTATTACAGCTACCACCCTACCGCTACCTTTACCGCTATAATCATCACCCCCATCAACAGCATCATCACCATCATCATCGTCATCACCATCGTCATCATCATCATCATCCACATCACCGTCATCACTAGCAATATAATTATCATTGTCAACCCCATGTAAATGAGACGCCTGGTTCAATAGATAACCTCCATCACTCCATCCCCCCCTCTCTCTCTCTCCCCTCTCTCTCTCTCTCTCTCTCTCTCTCTCTCTCTATATATATATATATATATATATATATATATATATATATATGAAACATACCCTCCAATTGTACGGTATTCTTACCTTACTAAACATCCGCCATGCCTTTACTAATTGGAAGTGAGGACCATATATGTCTACCATCAGAGTATGACGATATATGATTGGGTCTAGTTAGCTGAAGGCTTATTGTAAGGAAAATATCATAAAAAAATTCATTTAAGGTCACCTCTAAATCACTATATCTAATTATGTTAATTTGCTTCATTTGTCTGCCAAGCTATTGGGGTGGTCGTTGACACACGCATACGCGCAGACAGACAGAAAAGAAAATTAGCTGGGCCCCGCAGGCTGATGTATAGACACATGTATAGGTATACGCATATATGCATCAATATATAGAGGTATGGAACATTTTATACTTAGATTAATGTATACGTGTACAGTTGTATCTATATATAAATTTATGGAGGTAGGTCTCAAAGAATGTTTAGATATGTTGATGCTCTGTGCCTGTTCCCTCTTTATATGTATGATAAACACGCACGCACGCACATACACCCACACGCAAACACATCAACATGCTCGTGCGGACCCCCCATGTACACACACATACACATAGAGAAAGAGAGATAGAGAGAGAAAGAAAAAGAGAGATGAAAACACCAACCCTCGAACACACATACATACAAATGCACACACACGCACACATGCATGTACACACTACATACACACACACACACACACACACACACACACACACACACACACACACAACAAGAGAGAGAGAGAGAGAGAGAGAGAGAGATACACACACAGGGAGAAGGAAGGGAGAGAGAGTTTAAACACTATCATATACAAGTTAGCCTGGTTCAATATATGTTGCCGTCCTCTATAAATGTCAAACTGACAGTAGACATATTGTATAGGGCTACAAACGGCAATATATCCCCGTCACCGTATATCTCCATAGGCTTCTGGCTTAAATAGAAACAGACAGATGCTCTACTTCCGGTACCCTTCAACGCAGATACGAACATAAAACACTGATGACGTCACAGGATGTCAAACATCCGTTACTAGGATACCGGACGCGAATAACCAGTAAATAAATTCCACCGCAAAACCTGATGTGCTGATGTATCCCGATAAAAGCAAAACCTATGATCCAGAATTAGTCCCGATTCCGGATCAGCTCGTTCGCCTTAAAAGAGAAAACCTATGTTCATAACAATCATCATATCGTATCAACCGTCGCATGGTAAGTCCCCCTCCCCCAACGCTCCATTGGTGACACAATGATCAATTCATAAATGGACCCCCCTCCTTGTTACATCTTCGTATTTTAATCCAGAACATTACGTTTTATATGCTAACCTAATACCGGCTAATATCGTGTCGTCTAATCCCGGTTAGCCGACTCCGTATTCTAGTACACATTATTGTGTCTTGTCTTAAATCCTGTGAAGATTGTGACACTTGTGTATCGTGTCTTATATCGTGGAATCAGTTAGCTGTAGACGATTAGAAGTGTATCACGTTTTGATAATTTCGTATTAATAATTTTACCTGTTCAGATTTACGAACATAGACAGATAATGTCCATCATTCATATCACAGGTGAATGACTAGGGACAGTTATAGCAGTTTATTGAATCACACAAATTATTAATATTTTTATAATTATTATTATTAGTTGTATTACTGTTATTATTTAGACTTTTTTTGCTTTTAGCTGTTGCTGTTTTTGTTTGTTTCGCTCGGGGTTGTTGTTGTTGTTGTTGTTGTAAGGTATTTACGGTATATAATAATAATCATTTGAATACCATCTTCGAGAATCTGTCTTTAAATAAATCCTACCGGCCTACAATAACAACTATCATGACATCACAAACTTACGTAACACAATTATTGTTATTATCGTAAGAGTCGACATTACAACAACAATTGGCAAAACAATAAGAGACTACATTAGAAAAATAACTGTTATCACAATAAGAGTCTATAGTACAACAACAATTGGTATAACAATAAGAGTCTACAATACAACAACAATTGGTAAAACAATAAGAATCTACATTACAACAACAACTGGTATAAGAGTCTACAATACAACAATAATTGGCAAAACAATAAGAAACTACATTACAAAAATAACTGTTATCACAATAAGAGTCTATAGTACAACAACAATTGGTATAACAATAAGAGTCTACAATACAACAACAATTGGTAAAACAATAAAAATCTACATTACAACAACAACTGGTATAAGAGTCTACAATACAACAATAATTGGCAAAACAATAAGAGACTACATTACAAAAATAACTGTTATCACAATAAGAGTCTATAGTACAACAACAATTGGTATAACAATAAGAGTCTACAATACAACAACAATTGGTAAAACAATAAGAATCTACATTACAACAACAACTGATATAAGAGTCTACAATACAACAATAATTGACAAAACAATAAGAGACTACATTACAAAAATAACTGTTATCACAATGAGAGTCTATAGTACAACAACAATTGGTATAACAATAAGAGTCTACAATACAAGAACAATTGGTATGACAATAAGAATCTACCTTACAACAACAACTGGTATAAGAGTCTACAATACAACAATAATTGGCACAACAATAAGAGCCTACACTACAACAACAATTGTTATAACAAAAAGGGTCTATATTACAACAACAATTTGTATGACAATAAGAGTCTACATCACTGCGTAATGACCACAGACAATTATTAATCCTGTACGAAACTAATTTGTTGATATCTGCAATCTTACTAAAGCTCAACGCCCCGAAGGTCAAATAAATTGAGCTATTAACATATGGCATCAACCAATGTGTGCATTTTAATTGCTGTGTTTAACGTCTTTATTATGCAATTGATTGAGGGATTGAAGCTACGAGTGGAGGGATTCGTGAACATGGAGAAAGAAATAACCCGAATGTTTTGACCAGGAAGACGATAATGACATTTTACATGGTTAGCCATCCATGGGGAGGCAGGTAGCCGTCACTTCCTATTGTTCTGAACCGGAGGTATTAACCCCTGACTTGTCACTACTTCAGCTGTTGTCCTCTCCAGCAATTAGACCATTTCGTTCGGTGGCTGAGTTATCTGGTCGTAAAAATGAGTGTTTTCTGCGATACCTCGCGATATCTGTAAAAATTTGCTAGTATAGTAACCATGCACACTATTTGGCGCGCGCGCACACACACACACGCACGCACACACATTTGCACACACGCGCAGACACACGCACACACACATATATCCTACAATTAATCTGTATAATCAGGTAATATGTATATGTCGGGCAATGTATATTAAATCTCAGTTAGCAATATATAATTATTACCTGAAATTCTAAGTTACTATACATATTACCTGATTAAACAGATTAATTGTAACATATACATATATATGTGTGCGCGTGCGCATGTGCGTATGCGTGGTTGTGTGTGGGTGGCCAGGAATGTCTCGTTGTATAGAAATACCGCAACTATAGAACATTTCACAGTAACTTAATATCATTGTAATGAACATATGGCCAACATTAAGCTTCGAATATAGAAGTAGTGAGCGAAACTTAAATATGAAGTCGAGTCTGGACAATCGGTAATTATTCTATTTGACGTTCAATAACCATATTTTGTAAGTTATTGTTGTCATATAATACCGTCTACATACCTGATTAATCCGATTTATATAAATCTAGAGTTACATGAATTCCAATTAATTAATTGGTAACATTGGCGTAAACAAGCGTTCAGTTTAAGACGATACACAATGTCGGAAATATTTTACGATATCAGAATGGTTTCAACTGCTAATTACACTGTCATATCATCTGTCACCTCAAGATAGTCCTGGGTCTGTCACACGACAACACTTGACACCACACACCGGGTCGCGGAAGTCTAATTAGGGCAGAACAATTGGTCTACATTCTGAAATAGGTGGTGTAGTCACTATCCTTCCATTTCACAACAAAAAGTTCACATACGGCTGGTTTCAGTCACTGATCTTCGATCTTCGACCTTCGTACAACGATATAAGTTCCGTAATTATGTCGGAACAGCCTTAACACGAAAGGTTAAAATAAAACAGTATTTTCAACTTGTACGTCTTCCGGTAGATATCATTTACCTGATGGTAAAATAAGATGTTTAAGGTTTTTGTACACTAACAAAAATGGCCTGGTTTTCGCTTAGATTACTACAATTATATGGTCGAAGTTAGGGAGATAAATAACTGGACAGTTTACAGTTTTCATAACAATAGCTATTAATTCATAAAAAAATATATTGTCCATTACTTAAAGTCCTTTTATTTGGGGTATCACTATGTACTGATATTTAGTACTACTACTGCTACTACTACTACTACTACTGCTACTACTACTACAACTACTACTAATACTACTAGTACTAATAATAATACCCGGTAAATGATGGGGACGATATATGATTTGTACATTTCTCTCTCTCTCTCTCTCTCTCTCTCTCTCTCTCATATATATATATTATATATATATATATATATATATATATATATATATATATATATATATATATATATATTGCTTACAAGGACGAATAACATTGTTTTAATCTGACAGCGATACGTAACATTTCGTCTCCATCCTTCCTCAACTGACCTCCTACTGATGCTGAAGCAGAAAATTGTATTTAACCCAACTAGCGTATTAACTACCCACTGAAAATAAATATTCGTTGTTTCATATGTTATCGTTGCTTCATGATCACGGATTGTGATACAAAAGAAATTAAAATAAGATCTCAATCGTTTGACCTTTCGCTTAACCCTAACAGGTCATCCAGCATACATTAAAATGGAGTGATGCTGTGAGTGTGAGTGTTTAGTATCGAAGCTGTTGATGCCCGGAACATATGTGCCAGGTGCTAATTTATAGGGAAATGAGGCGAATAGAAACAGACGTCCCCCTGGGATGGATTGAGACTGAGATTCGAATTTCAAAACGGCTGCCACTCCTGAATCTTGAACACAGGATGCCTACTCGTCGTAAATCTAGGTCACCTCCATGGGCTGGCTGGTAACACGATTGGCTATGAACAGCTAACAAAGGCTTTCAAATATCAGCTTAGCCATAATTGAAGAGTGTTTCATCTTTCACCTCGATTCATTTATTACCCTTGGTATCGCCTGACCCAATTAGTCTGAAAATGTGAAATATTACAGTTATGCGGCTATGTTAGGGCACATGCTACTCTTCCTATATCTGGATTCCCATCGGCTACACCCGACAGTTTCGGGATTTAGAATTGACTCAATCTGTTTTATCTTCTTGCATGCCAAAGAAGGAGTTTACAAAAACGATATTATCTTATCCTTTTTGCCGATGTCTCCATATAACTTTCTAACTCACTTACTCGCTCGCTCGCTCGCCCCCTCACCCTTACTGACTCAATAACTCAGTCGCTCACTGACTCACTCACACAGTCACTCACTGACTCAGTAAGTCACTCACTCATTCTTTCACTCATTCACCCATTCACTCGCTCACTCACATACACACTCACTCACTCACTCACTCACTCACTCACTCACTGACCCAGATTCGAAGGTGGGAAGGAGACAGTCAAATGCTCTGACGTCACAAGGGGCCAGGAGTACATATAGTTCACATAGACACCAGTTAGTGTTCCCGGTTCTCCTCGCACCTTCTTCGATGATTTCGCTTTCTTCGAAACAATCGGAATCATCTTGTAACGGTTCTTCTGTCTCAAACTGATCTAGTTGTGTATCATTCATGGCGTAATTTTAACAATATTCTGGTATTTTGTTCTGGAATTATTCCTGGCTAACATTTGTTTACATGCTTTTGTACGGGCTCTACAGATTTCCGGTCATACCGCTGGGTTCAAGTGACATCAGCACTTATGAGCTTCCGGTCTTTGTCTAGCTTCAAAATGGCGGCGCCCACAGGCCATTAAATGTCGATTAATCAGCACTTTGAACTGGATTATTTAATATGTAGATGATCTTTTTCACATTTTGACATCATTTGTGATATTTATGAACGCAGCTCTATTAGTCCTGAAAATTTGAAATGAAAGTGGACTGTTCCTTTAAGGTTGGTCTCACCGATAATTGATGATAATCGTCCGGAATTCATACTGGATATTATATTGGGATATCATTGTATGACGCCTATTGACCCCTGCAAGTGAGGGATATTTTAGAAATCTATATGATTAACAATATAAATACTACTACTAGTACTACAACAACAACAACGACTACTACTACAACTAATAACAACAACAACAACAACAACAACATCAATAATAATAATAATAGTAATAATAGTAATAATAATAATAATAATAACATGGCTGATAGTGTACGTGTGTGTGTGTGCGTGTGTGTGTGTGCGTGTGCGCGCGCGCGCGCCTGCCTGCGTGTCTCTATGGGTGTGTTTGGCATCGACACTGGTCACATCTAGGACATGTGCATGAGAGGGTACTAAATACTAGTACTATTATTACAACAACAGCAACGACTACTACAACTAATAACAATATTATTATTATTATCATTATTACTAGCTTGTTGTTATTATTATTAATATTTGTACCATCCATTTATAGTATTGCGAAGCCACGTCGTGTGGAATTAGTTAGTAGATTCCCTGATAAGGTAATCCCCGGAAATTAGCCTATCAATGGAAAGGTATCACATTGAGATAGGTTTCAACATTGATCTTTATTAAATCACATAAGTTCCACTGTCGTATCTCGTGAGTAGGTGACTTTAATATATCATATATATAGTTAGACATGTCACGTAGTAACGAGACTAGTGATAGAGCTAACAAATTGGTACACCATATCTGTATCCAGATATATGTCTGGGTATTAGTCGACGTACAGGTAATTAAATAGCTAGATGGGTGGGTATCGGCTGTGATAGACGTGCAGATAAATACATAGATAAGTCAGTCTGGCTTTACATCGCCTTATAATATGCTATAGTATATTAGAGCAAGTCGTTCATAATGCTGTAGGACGTGTCATAATGTGTTTCAATGTGTGAAAATATGTTGCAGATTATTGTATTCTTAGAACTTCGTTATATCCTCCAATATGTCGTGGTATGTCGTAGTATACATAATGCGCTGTATCGTGTTACAGTATGGTGTAGTATGTGCCACATATTCAAGTATATCATATTATATAGGTGTATTTAGAAGATGCTTTAATATGTTATAGTATTATCGTATAATGTATGGTACTGAACCCCTGTTGATGTCATTGAACGGCACCAAACATTGACTTCTGTTGGTTAGAATGCTTATACATATTATATATACATATTGTATATATACATATTATATATACGTATTATATACACATATTATACACACACACACACACACACACACACACACACACACACACACACTTATCCCATATATGATGATCCAATTATAGAACGTTTAGAATTATCTTTGAAGAGTAATGACTTTTTGTTTAATGATGAATGGTTCATCCAAAAAGCAGGCACTTCTATGGGTAAGGATTGGGCACCACACTACGCCGATATTTACATGGCAAAATTTGAGAAAGAGGCACTACTTAAATGTCCATTAAAACCTCATACCTACTTCCGGTATTTGGATGATATTTTTTGATAATATGGCTACATGGCAAGGATGCGTTCTCTGAGTTTCTAAATATTTTTAATACACATGAACCACCCATTAAATTTAAATCTTCTATCTGTATTGATTCGGTCAATTATTTAGATACCACTGTATTAAAAGACCCTAAAAACAACAATACAAACATTCTTTTCATCCCAAACATACCTTTAAAGGTTTATTAAGATCGCAAATTATACGATTTTTTAGAATATGTTCTAACGAAAAAGACTTTGATAAGGCATGGGGTATTCTTTTTCAAGCCTTGTGTAAAAGAAATTATTCTAAAAGGTGGATGCGTGGTATTAAAGGCAAAACTGTTAGGGAATTGCAAATAAAACAACGTCGGTCAAATACCGGCATTCCAACTACCAGCCGTCGGGGTTCAAAACCATGCAATATTATGAACTGCATGACGTGTCGTCTAATAAGTGATTGCTCAAATATTACGAGCACTGTCACCCAAAAAACATTTGGAATAATGGGAGATATAGATTGCTCTTCTTCAAACGTTATTTATGCTTATCAATGCTACTTCTGTAATAAACAATATGTTGGCGAAACTAGTACATCTCTTCGCATAAGAGCTAATGGCCACAGATTTACAATTGAAAGAAAACATCGACTTTCTTCTTTATATACACATTTAAAAGTGCACGCAGATAACTCTTCTCTGCCTGATTACAACCGTCCATCTCTCGGTGATTATATTTTAATACCGATTGAACAAATACACAGCTCAGGTTCTGATTGGCAGGACCGAATTAATAGACTAAAACGAGAAACTTTTTGGATTGATACCCTGGGATCATTAGAACCAACAGGGTTAAACAAAAAACGTTCGGAAGATATATTAGAATCGGCCGAAAAAGGTGACACTGTAGCTCTAATAATGCCGTTTTCTAGAACAGGCAATATGGCTTCAAGAATAATAAATAAACATTTTAAGATACTTCAACCGAAGAGTTATTTAGAACACTATCAATATAGTATCATCACAGCTTACACTAAACATAAAAGCCTCTCGGGTTATTTAGTGTCAAGTAAGTTGAAATAAATACCTTAAAATAAATAGAATGTCTCCTGAAGCTCTGGAAAAGTTAATCACAAACACAACTTCAGTAAAGCGTCAATCGCCCGAAACACAAAAATCTCAACCCACCGTTAGTATGTTTGTAAAGCAATGAGATATCTATATATTAATTCATTTGAAGTACATTTAGGTTTTATTTTCTTATTATGTTGGGCACTTTCACACCTGTACAAACATATAAATTCTATTCAATTATCGTTGGGATGTTTTCAAAACACCGGGTTACGTAAGTTCACAAGTAGAACAAAGAGATTAAAATAACACCCCTCCTTTGTTAAAAAGAACTAAAGGATTAAGTGCGTGGCTTCCTATTGAAAATTGTGTATATAAACCTCGAGCAATATGGTAACTTTAGATAGTGAGCTCCGGTGGCCTAGCGGTTAAGCACCCGGCACTTGGTGCCAACGGTCGCAGGTTCGAATCCCGTAAGAGGTCGAAACTTTTCCAGAGATTAATTTCTCGGCTCACTACATCGTGGGTGGCTGACCACGTTAAATGGCGCTGCCGTCTCCACTGAATTATTTAAAATAAAGGGGGACGTTAAAAAACCCCTGAGGACGTAAAACACTCTGGCAGTGACCACCCTCAGGGTATTTCGGCTTCATCTTTCCGTACTGCTCCCCTGTGAGTGGTGGGGGAGGAGTATTCTCAACCACTCCAACATAGAGGCTGTGCTGATTAAGCGACAGCCTGGGGATTCTCCCCTAACAACAAAACAACAACGTTAGACATTCTATGCAACCTGATGAAGACTTGAATAGGTCGAAACCTTTGGTCGTTGCTATTAGTATTAATCTGAATTTATTCTGATTTATGCTTATATTATTCGCACATTATTCATACTGTGTATTAATATTTTATTTCTCCATTTTAGGTTTAATCTTTCTTGACCGTAGTGTTCGACACAAAGCCTGGTTTTGTTTTAATCATAGTTTCTTTTTTTATATTTAGATTATCCTCTTTTGGATTATTTTAGAACTTTGTTTTTTCTTTCATTTTTCTCTAATTTTACCGGTAGTTAATTATACTTACAATTAAATATTTTTTTTTTAAAATCAGTTTGGAGTTAATTGTTGTTTGAATGAAAGTATAACACCTGTGCCAGCGCCTTAACTATCTTTATAAAACACACAAACCAACAAAACACATACACACACGCATACAATCACGCACACACACGAACACACACGCACACACATGACGTGGGTACGAGCGAGATTTCCAACAATTAAAATATATTTAACGGAAATTAATTATTCCTCTCTGCTTCCACAAGCAGAACATTCAAATTTAAATAGGATAAATAAATCAATGACTCGATATAAAGAAGTCAACATTATACCCAAATTAGATGAGAAGGTCTTCCAGACTTCTTCCAGTGATATTCATAATAATGAATGGAATGAAGACACGGCCAATGCTATGTTACGTCACTGGTTAAGTTATTTAAACTAAATGAACCAGAAGGTCAATTTGACCCCTGTTCTACCACAAATCGTAATATAATTAATCTTTCTTCTTATATGCTTTCGGAAAAGGAGATTAATTTAATAAGCAAAGGTTTGTCATTTGTCCCTACCCCTGATATTGATAAAACAGCAATCACAAATGCAGTTTTTAACTTGGGTAGAAGATTAAAAATTAAATATTTTTTTAGATGTTGCCGTAACAACTATATTAAAAACAGTAAGACGTTTGTGTCGAAATCCAACTGGATCCCAACTGATAAAGTAATAGACCCAGATCTTCTTCAGTGTATTTCAAACTTCACATCAGAAATAAAAAGCTTAACCATTCTGAAGGAAAAAAATAATATAGACCAGTCGGAATCATTAGCCCTCAGAAATATCCGCAAAAATAAGAGTTTAGTATTTAAAAAAGCAGACAAAGGTTCAGCAACAGTGATAATGGATAAAAAGTATTATTTAGCTGAAGGTTATCGACAACTAAATAATACTCACCACTACAAAAAATTTAAACTCCTTTATTTCCCCAAACATCAGTAAAGGTTGCAGAAATATTAAATAGGCTAAGAAATTCTGGTGTTATCACAGATAAACAATTGCAATTTTTATTACCGCCAATTAATCCAAGGCCTCGGCGATTCTATATGCTTCCTAAAATTCATAAGGCATTTAACAGTTGGACTTTTCCAGATAAGATGCCACCTGGTAGACCTATAGTATCTGACTGTAATAGTGAATCTAAAAATGTTGCAAGTTTCATCGACAGTATTCTTAAACCACCTGCAATGAAGCATCCTTCTTATATAAAAAATACCTACGATTTTGTAGATAAAATTGCAAAGCTAGTCATACCTGATGGATGCTTGCTTATAACATTAGATGTTGAGAGCATGTATACAAATATTGACCATGCTAAAGGGCTTAATGCAGTGAGTGAAGCACTTCAATTTCGAGGGCCCTTATATGACGGTATAATGCAACTCCTTGAATTATCATTAAAAAATTACGATTTTCTCTTTAACGGGCAATTGTATATTCAGGCCACTGGCACTTCAATGGGCCGGGATTGGGCTCCTCATTATGCCGACATATACATGGCTAAATTTGAGAAGGAGGCCTTATATAAAGCAGCTTTAAAACCACATACATACTATCGTTATTTAGATGACATATTTATTGTGTGGCCCCACGGAAAAAAGGCTTTTTATGGATTTTTGGATAGTTTAAATAATCACGAACCACCGATTAGATTTAAAGCTACATTAAATAAGCAGAAAATTGATTTCTTGGATACAACCATATTTAAAGATCCAGAAAATGAAAATGGATTATTAACAAAGGTCTTCTTTAAACCGACAGATACTCATCAACTCTTGCATAAGGATTCCTTTCACCCTAAACATACCTTTCAAGGAATCCTGAAGTCTCAGATCTCACGTTTTTTTAGGATTTGTTCAAAAATTACAGATTTTGATGAAGCATGGCAGATATTGTCTCATTCATTATGCAAAAGGAATTATTCAAAAAGATGGCTACGCCATATTAAAAGTAAAACTGTCCGTGAACTACAAATACAACAACGTCGTATTAATCCGACTAATCCTACAAATAGTCAGTGGTGTTCAAAACCATGTGGGATTAGCAGATGTAGATCATGCGAGATATTGTGTTCTTGTCACAATATCACAAGTACAGTTACCAATAAAACACATGGAATAATAGGCAATTTAAACTGTAGCTCATCTAACATAATATATATCTGTGAATGTTTACGTTGCTCTAAACAGTATGTAGGCGAGAGTAATGGCGAACTTCGTGTTAGAATGAATGGCCACAGATTTGCGATTAATTCAAAAGTGATGTCTTCTGCGTTATTCACGCATCTTCTAGAACATACACGGATAAATAAAGACTTGCCCGAACCATCTCTAGAAGATTATGATTTAATTCCGATTGAGCAGTTACCTACTACAGGTTCATACACTCAAGACAAGATAAATAGATTAATTCGGGAAACATTTTGGATAGATACCCTAGGTACATTAGAACCGGGAGGTCTTAATAAGAAAAGATATGAAGATGTTATAAAACCTATACAAAATGAGGACGTTGTCCCATTTGTGGTACCATTTTCAAAAACGGCTAACATAGCAGCAAGAATAATTAAAAAACATTATACAATTCTCCAACAGAAAGAAGTGTTGAATGATTATGAATATAGAATTATCACAGCTTATTCTAAACACAAAAATCTAGCTGGTTCCTTGGTTTCTAGCAAAATGTAGGAAAACGTTATATTTAACAATGTCTCCTGGAGCTCTGAATAGGTTTTCTTTTAACACATCTCCAGTAAAACAACTTAAACCCAATTATAAAAATTCTCAGCCCTAGTAATTACTTCAGTAAAACAAAGCAATATTTCCTGAAGTAGATCTCAACCGAAGCAACAACAACCATTCATTACTGACAGCAGTCAGATTTCAGTACACACAGTTAATTACTATTAATATGTGTGTTTTGGTATCTTTACAGCTATGAAAGAAAAATTGGAAAGTTGGTTTATTTTCAATTACTCTAATCAAAACAGTTGTTTTGATTATAGTAACAGCGCTTCGTTCTAGACAAAGGCTACAAAGGTTAACAGTTTCTAGATTCTGGTTTGAAATTCAAAACTAGCTAGGAAATTCTGGTATAAATATTGCTGGCAAAGTAAATACTTTAGACACATGCACTTGATAAAGGTTTCTTATAACCGAAACTAGTCGTGCTATTTTGGGCTGAGTGAAAATACTATTATTTCTGTTATTGTCGGAGGTATTATAATTATTATCATAATAGATATTATATGTACTGATATATATGCTTTATTTCCTGTTATAGCTGCGTTATATATGTACTAATATATAAAATTTGTTTTCTATTTAGGTAGTAGTCGTTTGATCATAATTCTGTAAGAATTATAAACATCACGAAAACCTGAGCCCACGCCTTTATTATATGTAACATAAAACACACACACACACACACACACACACACACACACACACACACACACACACACACACACACACACACACACACACACACACACACACACACACACACACACACACACACACACACACACACACACACACACACACACACACACACACACACACACATATATATATATATATATATATATATATACACACACACACACACACACACACATATATATATATATATATATATATACGTCCACACACGTAGATGTGCATAGTTTGATAGTGTGTGTGTGCCTGCCAGCGTGTCTCTATAGGTGTGTGTAGCATCGACACTGGTCACGTCACTGTGTTTTATACGACAATCCAGATTTCCCTCCTGCACGTTGAATGCAGAGTGTTTATCTCACAAATATCCAGAACAGATCTCCATCCAGTGATGTGTGCGCTAAGTTTCAGGAAAGTTGAATAAATTTGACCAATCTGCAACGTTATCACACACTCTTCCCTTACAACGAGAACAATGGGAAACGATTTTCGAGGAAGCCTTCAAAGGAGAGTAGAATTTCTATTGTGGAGGTTCTCAGAAATGACAAATGGGGTTTTGTAGCAATTAAAGGGAAACAATGGCACTAGTTCATATACAAAGGGACACTTTCATTGTTACCAAGTTATGATTAGTAACAGATAACAATTCAGCTCTTCTTCTTCTTCTTCTTATTATTATTATTATTATTATTATTATTAGTAGTAGTAGTAGTAGTATCATTATCATCATCATCATCATCATCATCATCATCATCATCGTATCATCATTATAATCAAGATTATCATCAATATCAACATCATCATCATCATTATCATCATCAATATCTAAAGTAATCTGAGGACCCACCTCCTCTACGTGTTTTATTTTTGATGTGACTAAATGTTGACTATTGATCGGAGTTTTACATAACAAATATTAGAATAGACCTCACCATATACTTCTTATGACTGTTTTCTCTTGCTTCAGGCCAATCCTAAAATTTGACTAAGAGAAGACTTCTTCCAAATCTAAATAGAAACTAAATGGTTGATGTTCACCTTTCATGCTTATGAAAAACGGATTGTGGGGAAAACTGGAAAGGTCAGAGGTGACCATTCTTAGAAGTAAGGCGATGAATGGAGCACAATTCCAGATAAACAGAATGATGGATGAGCCGATATATAGGGAGGGATGAATGATTCAATGGCACGCGTATCGCGGGAGGACTGAGGGGGGGGCATTGAATAGCTTGGCCGATGTATAGAGATGAACTGATGGAATAGTTAACGATAAGTCAACTATAGTAAAACCTGGTTTATTAAGCGGCGTTTGTTTCCAGAGCGGAAACCGGTCACCGAATGTCAGCATTTTATTTCTTGACAAAGCCAATGTAGATTAAGCAGTGGCATAATTAGATCATCTGCACAATCAGACTCGGATGGATTGATCATATGTCTGCTATGATTAGAGACTATTTTGTACAAGTAGATATATATCTTAAGCAAGAAATGGGTGGCCAAGAACAAAGATTATTAAGGATTAAACAATTTAAACCAAAGAAAGGGCACAATAATGAACATGACATTTTGATTGCCATGATATCCAGTAAGAGAAATAAGAAAATAGATAGGTGAGCCAAAATATATTAATAGGTGAATATGTACAACAGACAAGAAAGATAAAGGAAAGCTGAAACGTCGGGTGAAAAGAAAGGATAGGAAAAAAAATAGATAATTGATTTTGATTGACAAGTAAATACAAAGAAAAGTGAGCAGCAGGATAAGTACAAAGTTAGGTCAAGACAATAACAAGTTAGCTCGGGGACATATCAGCATAAGAACAGGTGATATAAAAATGTCATACTGGGTGGAAGGACATATGAGTACATTAGAGCTGGAGGATTTGTTGAGCACAATAAGATAAGATCACAAACGTTGGTGAGAACAAGCACAGATGACGGATAATCCAGGTAGGAGATATATATATATATATATATATATATATAGAGAGAGAGAGAGAGAGAGAGAGAGAGAGAGATAGCGGGACAGAGAGACAGAGTACAAGTTAAGGTTATAACTAAGGCATTTGAGAAGAAAAATACGAAAATTAAAAAAAGACCGATAATTGAACATAGAAGAAAGAAGATGCTCGTAAGCAAAATAGATGAAGAGATGAGTCATACGAAATATACGAAAATAACTTGTAAGCAAAAAGGAAAGATTCGAAAAATCACATGTAATCAGAAGAATGGGTATAGAGAAAGGCGACACCAAATGCGGGCACATAAACGAAATGAATCATAGACAAGTCTATGATGTACTGGAAAGGTGTGCGAACGGATCTCAATACAGACATCGTAGCATTATATAGATTTGTTCCAAAGAATAAATTTTACATAGAAATCCCCACTTACCCGAAGAACCGAGAAATAAAGGGAAAGGCGAATGGTGTTCGATTCAGACACGACCGAAAACTGACGACTCATTGCCCCGCAGGTGATGTACTTCGTACCTAATGACGAGCTAATGACGGCTTTGATTTCATTCTTCTTTCGTGATCTTCGTAAGATGTCATACAAATGCGTGATGTCACGACATTAGACAAGATGACTGACTTTAGTTTGGCTAAGACATCAGAATGGTGGATGAGATGGAGTAGGAAATGGATGAAACTGACACCTGAAATCATCAACGATTATCTAATTATATTTCTTATTATTTACCTTATTAGATACACACAGCTGGTTAGACATTCAATTATTTATTTGCATATGCATAATCCACTATTAGTCTCGCCATTCTAAGGACTTCGCGTATTGGTTACGTCCAGCATTTCGATTTGTTTGACCTTTCTTAATTAGCCCCATGTATGGCACTGTACAAGTTGTATTGGGTTATATACTGTCTTTAGCTACTAATTACAATTCACAATATGCCATCATCATGCAACATCACTGGCGAAACAACTTTGACTGATATTTATAGCAGTAGTATGCTACCCGCTCTGTAGAGGTGATTATTAACACAGGTATTTCTGTATTCGTATGTTATACAAATTGGCTAATCGTGTCAAAGGTTGGTGTTAGCCAATTTCACATCCTCACATGAGGATGCATCATACAGCCACTATTTTCGATATCCTATATGCCACTCAACATACGTCTGTTATCTGTCTGTGGTGTAGTCTTCTGTCTGTTGAGGTTAAAGTCTCCAAGAAGGCGAATTGTCCGAAATGGGTGGTCATCAGTTAGTTGGTAGACACATGCTTAACAGAGCTAATATTTAGGTGTAGAAATTTGATAGACGCAACGAGAATTTCTGTATGACCCATTCCCAATTCATGCAATTAATCTGTTTATCACTATTACAGGGAAAATGGAAAGTAAAAGAATTTCCTGTGTCCGCTGTTAGTGCTTAATAAAGTAGTTTGTTGTTGTTAGTAGTGTAATTAAATTGTTTAGATATCATAGAAAGCTTGTTTAATACACCTTTTAGTGGGAAATTTAAAAATAACCAATGAAACTGTTTATACATGGAAGTGTGTTTCTGTGTGTGTGTGCGCGCGCGTGTATTTGTCTGTGTATGGTCGTTGTGTGTGTGTGTGTGTGTGTGTGTGTGTGTTAGTGCGGGTGTCTGTTTGAGTGCGTGTATGTGTATATGCATGTGCGTGTGTGTGCGTGTATGTGTGTGCGTGCGTGAGCGAGCGCGCGTGTGCGTGTGTGTATGTGTGTGCATGTGTGGTGATAATAATAATAATAATAATAATTGAAATGGGTTTCATCCAAGCCTCCTGTAAGCATTTCACTAATACGTATATCTCATGTTTTATGAACTTCTACATAAAGAACCTATCTATTTTTCAGGTACAAATCTTATCGATGGCGATCTGAAGATGTCCAATTTGGTGTCAGGAAATGATGGAAAAAGAGTAGTTTTTGAAGGACAAAGGCGATGGGGGAGGATAATTAGGGAATACAGATGACAATAGGGACGGGAAATACTTTCGTTTAATAACAAACAAGTTTATATATGTTATTTACTATCTGAAAAAAATATATTCTATTGTCTACTGATAATGCAATCCTTTTCTTCTTTGCCTTTGAATGAAAGGATTTATTTCTTTTCTTTGGCGCTGATGACCGTTTACTGTAAATTTCGATATTATTTGGTATGCTTTTTTACGCATTAACAAAACTGTTTCTGTATTAATGGTGGCTATTTAGTCTCTATTTAACGGGGTCAATCAATTTAATTGCCTTCTGGCCGTTAATATGTAAGCTTGTGCCAGATAATTTTCCCGTTTTCGCTCAGAATTAACTTCCCTAGAAGAAATTCAACTGTCAAACTGTTTTCAGGGGATTGAAATTAACCAAGACAATCTGAAGTGCTTATAATCTTTTGAATGTTAATCAACAGATAAGTCGAATAAAATGGCTCTTTAATGTTTTATTTCATTTCCTTGACGTAATAGAACTAGCTTGATATACATTGTCACCTGGAGGCTTGTAAAATATAACTGAATGTGACTATATAAAGCCATGACGTTTTATAGCTATACAATATGTACAGCTGGTTGTTCATATATCGTTGTTGGTATTTGTAAAGAAACCGTTTTTTTATGTTATACCTCAATCGTTAATGTATTTATTAGTGATAGGCTTTCAAAATTGTAGACGATTAAGTATTCAGCCATAAGATATGGCTTTGGCAAACCTCAATCGATGTAAAAGACAGTCAAAGGCTTGGTTTAAGTCAATGACCATCACTCTGATTGGATTTTGACTGCTACCATCTTATGGTGCCTTGATACTGTTACCAACATATGTGGAACGTTAATTGGGTAATCTTACTTACGTAGTGCATCTTCTCTCGGTCATATTTATCAAATGTAGACAAAACATCCACTCAGTCCACAATTTCGTTTTACAATTTACAAAGTGTTTATGGACTGTATTGAAAAGAGAATAATACTATAAAGGTATTCCATTATCTAATTACTTCATGGCTTTTGATGTTGTGCTTACAAACACGGAAGTACGCTCATTGGTGTATTGCGATGTTAATAAAACGGGGAAACCAACATTCCCAGTGTACTTCTCTCGATTGACGACGATGCAATATCTTCTCTTTTAAATTCTATTACACACCATTAAATAGGGGACGGTCACATTCAAATACATATTCATTTTTACACTGCTTCGGGTAAATAATGTTATATTTAAGCCACATAAACCTGTTCAGTTTAACTAGTGATCACTGCTGAAAGCAAAAGCCGCAATAGATTCCAAAGAGCTTTTGGTCTTGACCGGTTTAATCAGTCAATCTTCTGCCAACTTATTACTGATGCCAAGAAACCGTTTAATGGGTTATTCCTTCTGGATACCCAAAGCCGTTTGCAACTGCGATAAATTATACGCTAGATATTCAGAGTTACAGTTGGCAGATAATTGAGAAGGGATTCAGTTTCAGACAGTTTTCTGTAGGGAATTGCTGTTATAGGGCTCTCAAAACAGGATCATGCTGAATACGGCTTAAGTGTATCTGCCAAAGATATATATATATATATATATATATATATATATATATATATATATATATATATATATATATATATATATATATATATATATATATATATAGAAGCACAGCTAACCTACTACTTAAATTGTCGGGGGTTAGTGCCATCTGAATGCCGCTATACGGAATACAATGTCTAACTGATTTTTAGTCCATTCACTAGGGTGAGCTCACGTGACGTCACTGGAGTTGAGATTGAAGAAAATTGAGGGTACTTTCTGAGTAAATTTCGGTAGCTTCAGTAAGGCTTACACTAGCTAATAAGTTCATGCAAGGGGTACATGCATTAATAAATAAATTCCTTCATATTACTCAATATGAACGTGTAGTCAGGGACTGAGTGAACGAGTTAATGAGTGAGTATATGAGTTGGTGAGTGAAGTGAATTAGTGCATAAGTGAATGAATCAGTGAGTCTAATTGACTGAAAAGATTAGCGAAACTAATGAGTGAGTGATTGTCTGAGTGAGTGATTGAGTGAGTGATTGAGTCAGTCAGTCAGTCAGTCAGTCAGTCAGTCAGCCGATTAATCTGAAGCTTATCACATGTTGAGCTATATGGTTAATTCCTCATGGAAATGAAATAAATAGTTGAAGCTGCTCACAGATACGAAAATCTCTGGGATTTGAACGCAGACCTGGATATCTGCAGCACGGCGCGTTAGCAGCTGTGCTACTAGAGTATTCATAAAGTATTAAAAGCAGAGATTTGAATTATAAACAAGCATATATATATATATATATATATATATATATATATATGTGTGTGTGTGTGTGTGTGTGTGTGTGTGTTAGCTACAATTACCTTAATTGTATGTGAAATATCGTATTTAACAATGTTTTCCAGAAGACGATTCAGAACTTATCTCGTGACCTCTGACATCAACATCCGCCAGACTGTTTAGCAGATGAGACACGTGACACCTGATCTGGTGATCTTACCGGTTAGTGTAGTCTTCCGGATGTCGTGACACAAGACACCGGAAACGGATGGCGATGATAACCTTCTGGATATGGGTCACGTGACACTAGACAGTTCCCGGCCGCTGGGAGCCATGGGAATAGATGGCCGGATTTGCTATGACGTCATGACAGCTGACATTAAAATCCTGATCTAAGGCGTCCGGATCAGTGAAATCCAGGCGCCATTACCGTAATACATCATCGGTGTTTATTGTGATCTATAATGGTGAGCAGTGTTTGTGAGTAGGCCAATAACATGTGATGTTATTGCTGTTATTGCGGATCAATAACAGACAGAATGGCGACATCGGATAAATGGTGTCTGGATTATAACAGACGAGCCGATTGACAAGCAGACAGGCTAAACGGATAGAGCGATAAACAAAGAGGCATGCAGAGAGGCAGATAGTCAGACAGACAACAAACAGACAGATATATAAAGAGACACATATGTAGATGCGCACATACAAGCACATATGCGCAATGGCGCGAGCGTCAGCGCCAGCACTTATTTTCCATCTTTTTTCTTACAAACATACAATGTGCGTGTCCACACAAGATCACACACACATATAAACAAGCAAAATTACATTAAAGTAGCAATTGTCCTCGAAACATTTGATAGGCAACTATTTAATTGCCCCATAAACAATAACGCAAAATAAAATGTCGTGCACACTGTTAGCGATAGTGGCTCCTACTAGCGGGTTTCACTACTTATACAATTAAGCATCATGGCGCCATGTTTGTCGTTTCTACATATATCAAGGTAATTGATTAATTTATAGTTCAAATAAACAACGATGCTCTAATAATTTACATATTGGTAATGAGTAAAAGGGCTATGACTGATTTTATTTGGTATGCGAGTTTATAAACTCGTATATTTCCTCCTTGTAATCGCTTAGCCACGGAATATGTGGTTTGTAACTGCATATACATAATATATATATATATATATATATATATATATATATATATATATATATATATATATATATATATATATATATAGGTAGGTAGGTAGATAGATGGATAGATAGATATATAGATAGATTAAAACTGAGCTAACTAGGTACTTTATTTTGGTTCAGTGAAACAAGTTCTCATTCGTGACTGAGTCAATGAGTCAATAATGTATGACTGAGTCAAAGAAGTATTCAGTTATAGCTGAGTCAACTAGGTACTCATTCATGTCTGAGTCAAGGAGAAACATATTTATGTCTGAGCCAACAAAACACACAATTATGATTGAATGTACCACAAATTCATTCATCACTGAATTAATTAGACACTCATTTATAATTTAGTCGACTTGACACCCTTTTACGGCTTTGCAAGCAAGGATATGTATAAAAGCCCATTAGGTAACTAACTCAGTGGATTCGAACTCAGCTGTCAGGGTTTTCCAGTCCAGTAATATACCATCACGCCATAATTCATCATTCTCACACACGTATTGTTAATAACGTCCCCTTATTCCAAGCGCCATTCCAACGACGCCAAATATCACAACCGCTGCCTATAGAAATGACATATCAATCACGCGGTCACCTGCGTAAAATGTCCAATCATGACGTCACCAATTGACATTCGGGACGTCCACATTTCAGTAATCCATCATCAAGTGCAGAAAGATGACATTAATAATTTAGAAGACGTCATACAAATATGTTTCGGGTAGGCAGACGTAGGATAAGAGCCGTTGTCCTTCGGAGTATTGTCCACGTAGCTGGTCTACTAATGGACAACAATTTTGACCCGTCACTCAATTATAATGCCGTTCATCGTTCATCAGTGTGTCTTCGCTAAGCAGCCACAGTGTTGCAGATTAAAACTGACCATCTTCTATAGTAAACAAAGGTAACACAAACAACCCGGATAGGGTTCAAATCCAACTAACATCTGTGTTGATGGGGGGGGGGGTGTTTACTGTGGGTAACATGTCTGTTACAGTGCGATCAACAACGAAGTGAATCAAACAAATAAGTTATACATCTTTGCTAAACAAATCACATGTTTTCATCAAGCAGCTGTGGGTATTTATTCACCAAACCGTGAATCCACTTTATTACAAAAAATACTCATTACCCGCAAGGATATAACATATTGTCGAACTAGTAACTACATGATTGCCCATTAAATTTCCAAAATAGCATTATTATCCTCTAGGCAACCACATTAATGACCATTATAAACAGACACATTCCATTCCTCAGCGGAACCACATTCTCTTCCACTTGTTTCGTAATATTGTCCCTGATTAATGACGTTATTGTCCATTAAGTAAATATGGGTATTGTCCATTAGACAACCGCATCATAATCAGCCAGATAGCCACATCGTTAGCTAACAGCGCGGAAAATTATGTATTGCCCAATAGCTATAACGTTGTCCACGAAATATGCATCATATTCCCATTATACATCCAGTAACCCGTCAAAATATTATCTACCATCCGACTATATTATAACCCATTAGACGACCGCATTACAACGGGCTACCGACTGATCGTTGTTCACTAATTGGCCACATTAAGCGGATATATAATTAGCCACTAAATAGCCACATTATTGTCAGCTAAGTAGCCACTCCACCGTTCACGGACTAACCATATTAATAGGTAGATTATTTTCCGACTAATTAGTCATATTACCTTCTATCTAGTTATATTATAAACCACACTAAGTTCTATCTATTAAAACAGGCACGTAATTACCTAATAAAAAATACGTTATTACCCACAAACAGCCAAATTCCGTTCAACGTGCCCATCCTATTTTTGAATATTTGGTTAAATATTTCTCAACCGAACCCCCGCCCCACACACCTTATTATGCAATAGTCGATACATTACCTTCCCGACTGAATGCCGTTCTCCCGACAGGAGGCAATTTTGTCATAATATAATTATTTATCGAAACATCCGCCAGATGTCTCTTCTATCTGTCACGGCCGAGCATTACCCAATTATCGCTATCATAACACCGGTATTCCGCTGACCCAGCAACATCATTCGTTCCCAAAAGAGAGCCAATTTGATCCGATCACGTGAGTATAGCCGTAGAAATACCAATTGAGTGATGATCCATTTCTTCCTTTCCCAGTTTCCCTTCTTTCAGCTGATCAGTTTGACTAAAGTCTGACCAACAAACAACCCAGGATTCTCATTGTTTACGATGATGGGTTAAAACCCTAATATTCGGTGGGGTGCTGGGCAGGCGGGGGGGGGGGATGGGTACGCGGGGGCGGCGTTATCAGTTATCTAAATGCTTGACGACGTACCAGCAAAGACACAGCATCATTACGTCACGCTCTACTTTGTGGAATCCGATGTTATGCCCAGTTATGTAAACAAATGATAGCCCGTTAGTACTTTATTAATGACTAATGTGAGAGGCTCATCGCGAACAGACATACGTCTACATGCTCATGCGCCAACACTCATACCAACCACCGTACACCGATAGGAATCCATTGATGTAATACACCTGCTATCTCGATCTCTCCGAAAGGCGCTAGGTCGCAGATATCTGGAATTGAACTCGAATCCAAGGCTAAGTATAAAGGTCGTTTCAACGTCCATTCCGTCGCATTACAGTCTGAGATTGTTTGGTTCAATTAAGTTACCACACGTAAAAAGGCGCCTTTGGCATAGACCTTTTGTAAAACGCGCCTTTGGTGTTGAGTACGATGTGTCTGGCATAAATAAATAATACTCATTAACGTAAATGTGTATCGAACAAAACAGAACAATAATGGGAAGATGTAAGTCAATCAATAGCGAAATTAGCCAGACACGTAATTATAATTTATTTATCAATAATAAAGAAATAATATTTATTTTATGGCAATTTACGCCCAATTGATAAATCACTCGCATATCAAGATGAATGAGACATTTTTATATTCATTTAAGAAAGTTTAATGCAACCGTTTACTCTAATTTAAAAATAATAGTTATCTAATATAGAGTGAATATGAGTTTGGATACTGTAAGTTGCTCTAAGTGACTAAATACTGAAAATTGAAAGAAGTATTAAGCAAAACATTGTATTAATGATAAGACTGTATTACAAACAGTAGCCATTCAAATGTGGGGTACAGCGAAAACATTAACCATAAATTTATATATATATATATATATATATATATATATATATATATATATATATATATATATCCCAAAAGATAGCTTAAAATTATCTGTCGTAGAAATATAAATCATGTATATTCAATTTATCAGTTAAATTAAATTTAAAACAAAAAGCCCAAAGTAGTATATAATATTTTTAAATAATATAATCAAGTTATAAAATATATAATACACATCAAAAATATATATGCACCATACATCAAATCAGCCAATATCACATCTGTGAACGGTTATCTGTAGCAAACAGGTGATAATTATCTGTGTTTCTCTCCATCTGAAAGTCAGTTTTCCTTCAGATTACTTCCAGGTGTTTATGCAGTGACGAAGGTCGCCTCCGTGGTCTGAGAGGTAGCGCGTTGGATCACAGATCACTACCACCCCAGTTAGAATCTCAGCGTGGCCATATCCGAAGTGTGTTTTATCTTCCATGACCTTTGGAGGTCGATTGGCCCATTTAGTTGACCCTGTGCACAAACGTGGCCGTAAAACATCAATCATCTTATGAAGTGATGAATACTGTAACTCCTAGAGATACCTTAGCTGGAGCATATTCGCGGCGTGTGTGTCCTCATTTGTGATGACATAGCAACAATAGTGTAGCACAGTTCTGTAACCAGTGCAGGTTGTACAATAGAGACAAGAACTGGTAAGCAATTGTTATAGATCAATTGTTTAATATTGACATTTTAGACCGAAATTATGCCTGACTCCTGACGTCCTATGTCTAAGCCTGTATCCTAACTTTCCTCTTTGGCAACAATATCCATTGCTATATAAAACAGCTTACACTTAACATCAAATCGTATTTTTAATTGCCTGAGTGACAAATGTATCACGATTTCAATAACATCCTGTCTGTTGTTCCGGTCAGTATTCCGTAAATTGAGGTTAACGAGTACACGTCAGAACTATATTTTCAGCCCAATAATCGGCAAAACTTACCATCATTATTGTTTTAAATAAGATTGTTGAAATGGATTCGATTTTCTTTTTAAAAAGTCCTATTTTTCAAACAGGATGCAACCGAAATTAAGATATACAAATTACCTTTAAAGCTCGGTTCGTAACTAACGTAGTCGGTCTGTGTGTTTCTATCCAATACTATGCTGGCTATTGAATAGTTGGATGTTAGCTACCCATAAGGACATTATTTATTCCAATTGATCCCATCCCCAATGGTTGGTCCTTAATTGTTTGTCAAATATAAATAAACTGACCTTCACCTTTTGTCCACAGCCTCGGTTTGGTAACGCTCCGGTTTTCAGTACGAGGTCACGTGTCAGCCATTCTGTCAGCAATAGTTATTAACCGAGGCAGGAACTGTTCTTGATGAACTTCAAATGTCAAACTCCGGAAGAGCTGGCCATCACAGAATCCGTCTCTGACTTAAGGAATCTAACGGTTATACATTACAAGTTTTATGAGATTCACACACACACACACACACACACACACACACACACACACACACACACACACACACACACACACACACACACACACACACACACACACACACACACACACACACACACACACACACACACACACATATATATATATATATATAAATTTATAGATAGCTATCTAAATATATCGATATAAAGCTATATATATATATATATATATATATATATATATATATATATATATATATATATATATAATAGAAGATAGATAGATAGAGAGAGAGAGGATTCAGGAATATATATATAAATATATATATATATATATATATATATATATATATATATATATATATATATATATATATATATATATATATATATATATATATATATATATATAGAGAGAGAGAGAGAGAGAGAGAGAGAGAGAGAGAGAGACATAGACAGACAAACAGCAGACCGATAGTGATCAATTACTCCAGTTAGCTACTTATTACACCACTCCTCAAGTCTGGCCAAGATGGCCGACCAATCTAATATTACATAATAACGAAATGTTTTGTGTTCATCAAACATGACGATATTAGATTGATAATGGCAGCCTCAGACACTTGTACTCGGATGAACTGGAAACACGTGCTTCTCGATGCCATCATAACTTCTCCGTCGTCGAGGGAAGGTCGTGGTAAGGACAAACCACGGCCCCATTATAGGTCACCGTGTCCTTAATGAAGAAGATGGTTAACGACGTTCGTGAGCGGCCATGAATTGGGTGTGAATGGGACACATAATAGCTCCTCATTATCGAAAATATAACAATTGTTCACCAGATAGCAGATTGCTTAACATTAATGGCAATGGAGAGAGACCGTTTGATGGTTATTTTTAGATATGTGTGGCCCCAATTGAACCATTTATCGAAAGTTTTGAACAAATGTACTGAAATTCAATAGAACTCCCAAATCAACTCCCAAGCTACAAAAGTATCCCGCTTCGAATCCGACAACAAAACACACTGGTTAATTCTGTCATAGTATTTATGGACTACGCTCCATTCTACTCTAAGGATATAAAGTGGTTCTTCCCAGTTCCGGTATGTGGCATGTTAGGTTTGACGAAAACGGTAACTTGGCGATTTTAAATATGGATCGAATTTTTGGACTACGACAAGGCTTTCAATACGGTTTTAA
The DNA here is from genome assembly GCA_025642065.1 of Paralvinella palmiformis. Taxonomy (NCBI): domain Eukaryota; kingdom Metazoa; phylum Annelida; class Polychaeta; order Terebellida; family Alvinellidae; genus Paralvinella; species Paralvinella palmiformis. The sequence continues at coordinate 221,727 of JAODUP010000542.1, read as the reverse complement.
TATTGATATATTTACTCTTTATTAAGGACATTCCCGAATTATCTCTTCGTGACACTTTTCAGCTGACACTTTGTTAGCTGTGACAACAGTTGCTCCATGATATACAGAAATAAATATATATATATATATATATATATATATATATATAATTCGGGTTCATTTGATATTATCTTTAAAACAAAATTTGTTAATTGCTTTTTTATCATAAATTCACCACGTGACATATACTTGATAATATATTTAATTTAGAAATTTTCCCTATGCATTTTAAAATAAAAAGTTAATTAAAAATAATATGCCCCCCCCCCCCCCCCCACCCCGCGCGCATAAAAACACACACACACACACACACACACACATACACACATACATACACACGCACACACACACACACACACACACACACATAAAACATACATACATACACACATACACACATACATACATACACATACACATATATATATATACATTTACATGCACATAGATATACACACATCAGATACTTACACATGTATCCATATCACATCGACACTAAACTATAACAATTTAAATTATGATTCCTAGTATCTAAAGCTGTCTTTATGATGCAGTCAAATCGAGGGCTATTTCTGGCTACAGTGACATTCTTTTTAATGAATTAATCAACAAACATTGGTGACACTAATTATCAACCACATATTTGTTGTTAATTAATATTATTCCAAGAAATGTTTTAACGAAATGGTAATTAAATACGTCGCAACGCTTGTACGATTAGCTAAACATTTTTAGATAGCGTTCGAAGAATGTTTTGAATGAATTTCTGATTGATTGATTTCTTGATTGAATTGGATATTGAGAAATTGATTGATCGACTGAATAATTATTGATTGATTGATTGGTTGGTTGATTGTTTTTGTGTTTAAAAGTTTTTTATTTACTATTAAATTACGTTAACGAAATGTTTAGCACCAGCCATCTCTGGACCTTCATCATGACTTGTTCTCAGCTGTCTACATTGTTGTCTATCCGCTCTCATATCCGGCCACTGCCAGGATCGGCCCGTAGCAGCCTAATTCCTTTGGAGTTTGACCTTTTGAAACACAAAACCCGTACATGTATGTATAGTTGTATTTAGATTTATGGAGGTAGGTTTCGAAGGATGTTTAGATATGTTGATGCTCTGTGCCTGTTGTCTCTTACTATGTACCCTAAAACGCACATTGCCCGTGCCAGACATCTTATCTATTTCCATCCAGATTCCTTATTACACCAATGTAAGAAAGTTATGTCGTTATTACAACATGTTTGAGTGTATTAGCTTTGTTATGTAAAATGTAGAATCTATATTGTTGTCCTCTTATGTGGTCTGGCGAAACGACCTATTAATTCATACAATGCTGCTTGATGGATTTATACTCCTGGAGTCGTTTGTTACTCCGGCAGGCATTTCCACACCGATTATTAAGCTGCGGACAGAGTTTTCCCATATTATGAGTAATTAGATTACTGATATAGGAAATTTGTTAAATGTATAGCTATTATAATCCCGGGTGTTCGCAGTATCGGAGATCTGCCTGAAATCCGCTGTTCTCGACCATGGGTCAGAAGACGGTCGAGCCGATTTACATTTTCCAAAATAGCTGGACCACTACTGAAAACCAAGATGAATTACTCAGGCACTAAACATAACAATCAGTTGATTTGGTTCTTATAAATTATCAACACACACACACACACACACACACACACATACACACTGTTGAATGTAAACTGTGGTGTCAAAATAGTTTATGATATGTATGTAGCAAGTCCACGATTGAACCACACGCACGTGTTGTTTGTTACGAGCAAACTGTGGTATCAAATGGTATGTTTTACGTGCTTTAGCTTTTGTACGTAGCCTGCATGTAGCCGCTTTCTGTGGGCGTGACATACTTGTCGCGTACGAAAAGCGAATTAGCTGGTTCCCACAGGCTGATGAGTAGACCAGACACATGCTTAGGTATACGCACACATTTATCAATATGTGGAGGTCTGGAACATTTTATTTTTAGATTAATGTATGTATAGTTGTATTTAGATTTATGGAGGTAGGTTTCGATGGATGTTTAGATATGTTGATGCTCTGTGCCTGTTGCCTCTTACTGTGTACCCTAAAACACACACACACGCGCGCGAACACCCACACCCACAGAGAGAGAGAAACACGCGCGCACACACACACACACACACACACACACGTCCATGCGCGTAAATGCCAAAAAGGAGGACAACATAATTACTATTCGTGGAGCCATATTTCGATGATAACGATCAACAACACTAATTGCATCGAAAACACTCGAATCCTGCCGAATAAATGCCATGTTTTGGCCTTCAGGAGATGAAGTGACCTTGGCACCATCGGGATTACGGTCACCTATTCGATGCTGGGCACACGGAAGGCTGACACCTTGTCAGATCAATGACGTAGGCGGTTGGGAATTCACTTGACGCCTTCTGGTGTGGGGTCTGTTTTAATGAGGCGAGAACGAGCTCCTATTATCGTTCACAGTCTAATGTCAACAGATCTTAAACGATCCCAAAATGGCGCCGTTTAGGAAATTATCTTGGGATTAGTCTAGGATAGCGTCATTGTCATCATTATCATCATCATCATCATCATCTCTGTCATATACATGTTTTTTGTGAGTATGTGTGTGCACGTGTGCATATTTTAATACATATGTATGTATGGGTATATATGGGCGCGTACGTATTTATGTGTGTGTGTGTTTCTACGTATTGCTGATTTCAACCCCCTCCCTAATGATGATAAATCTGTCATCAAGTCAGTTTTCTCGAATGACGTGCTAATTAATTATGCACGAAGTTGCCAGAAAGTCGGTTCCCAATATCATCGTAACTGGGAGCAAGAATAATTAATAAGCAATTTTCGTGAAAAATTGACACCAAATTCCTCGATCTTTATGTATTCTACGCCTTCAAAATACCAGCTTTCGCCCAATGGAGCATACCGCCTTTATCACTATATACGTGCATGATCCGAACCTGGCATGGGAATTCATTTGATCCAGCACCCTACGATCGAGCTAAAACGTTCCCATTTAACAACATGGTAATTGTATCCCGGCGGGTCATATCGTCATTTAAAGCAGGCAATGATAATAGATGGAAACCAGCTACTTACTGGATGACAGCTGCATATGCCAGCTGTCAGTGCGGACAATGGTGATTGGTTGAAATGTGGTAATCATCAATCGATAAGGATCTCTGTTCTATCGATCAGTACCAAGATGTATAGATTAGGTTACAGTTGGTGAGGGGTGATGAGAGGGGGGGGGGAGGAGATTGGAGTTCGGGGTCTATATCGTGTGATATCAGGTGATAGCGCCAAACACGTGATATACAAGCGCCATATTGTCCGTAGGAGACACCATCATACAGGCGGTTGGTGATATTGGTTGTTGGACAGATTTTTGTCTTTTCCCCCTCTCTTTTTTCTTTCTCTCCTCTTTTTTTTTTTATATATATATATATATATATATATATATATATATGTATATATATATATGTGTGTGTGTGTGTGTGTGTGTGTTTGCGCGCGTGTGTGTGAGTGTGTGCTTGTGTGTGTGAGTGGGAAGCTGAATTAAATTCACTCTCTCTATCTGTGTGTGCTCGCACGCTCTGTGTATGTGTGTGTATGTATAGGTGTGTTTCTTGTTGTTGTTGTTCTTATGTGTGCGTGTGTGAGTATATATGTGTGTGTTTGAGTGTATGTGTGTATGTGCGTGCATGCGTGCGGGGTGGGGCCCGGGGGTTGATGTGTATAAAGCTACGTATCAGTTACCTGTCACATGAAATGACATCTGTCAAACAGTCATAATAACTGGGCATCGGAAAATTATATACCAAATAACAACCCTTTTTTTTTGGGTATCTTTATTAAAAATTTACCCCATCAAAAAACCTTATCAAAATTTTAAAAGGAAGCCCCCAAAAAAATTTTCCCATAAACCCCCCCCCATAAAAAACTTCCTTAGCTTATTTAATATATATATATATATATATATATATATATATATATATATTTTTGGTCTTTTTAATTTTTGGGAAAAAACCCTCCTTGTTTTTAAAGCTGCACTAAATAAGCAGAACATTGGTTTCTTGGATATAACCATATTTAACGATCCAGAAAATGTAAATGTACTGCTAACAAAGGTCTTTTTTTAAAACCAACAGACACGCATCGATTGTTGCACAAGAATTTCTTTCACACCAAATATACATTTCAAGGAATCCTGAAGTCTCAAATCTCGGTGGGTTTCAGAATTTATTAAAACATTACAGATTTTGATGAAGCGTGGCAGACGTCATCTCATTCATTATGCAAAAGGAACTATTTAAAAATATGTCTGCACCATATTAAGAGTAAAACTGTTCGGAAACCATAAATAGAACAATGCCACATTAATTCAACTAATCTAACAAATAGCCAGTGGGGTTTAAAGCCATGTGGGATTAGCAGATGTAGATCATGCAATATATTGTGTTCTTGTCGCAGTTCTTGTTCTTGTACAGTTACCAATACAACATATGGAATAACAAACAATTAATATGTAGATGGTCTGACATAATATATGTTTGTGAAGGTTTACACTGTTCTAAGCAGTATGTAGGCGAGAGCAATTGCGAACTTCCTATTAGAATTAATGGCTACAGATATGCCATTAATTCAATAGCGATATCATCCGCATTATTCACGCATCTTCTAGAACATGCGCATATAAATGAAGACGTGTTCGAATCATCTCTAGATGATTATGATTTAATTCTGATAAATAGATTAAATGGCGAAACATTTCGAATAGATACCCTAGGTGCATTCATCATCACCTTCAGCCATCGCCAGGGGCGCCTCCGTGGTCTAGCGGTAGCGTGTTGGACTACAGATCACTACCACCCGTGTTCGAATCCCGGCGTGGGTATATCTGAAGGTTGTTTCGTCTTTGACTTCGCCTCATTACCCTTGGAGGTCGCTCGGCCCATTTAGCCTACATTGTGCACAAAAGTGGCCGTAAAACATCAATCATCATCATCATCTTTAGCCATCGCCAGTCCACTGCAGTACGAAAGCCTTAGCATGTTGCCTCCAAAGGCCTCGGTTTCCTGCGCTCGAGTACCAGTTCACATTATCCCAGTATTGTGGTTCATCTGTCCACCTTTTTCGTTACCTTCCTCGATTTCTTTTGCCAACCTCTGGGTGTCCAAACTGTCAATTCTGCATTCCTCCTATTATCCGTTCTGCAACTGATATGACCTGCCTATGTCCATTTCCGGTTTTTAATTATTTCATTAATGCCCATTACTGTAGTTTTGCCCCTCACCCACTTGCTAGTTTTCCGCGCCTTACAAGTGATGTTGAACATGTTTCGTTCCCTGTTGTGTTGTGCTGCAGAAAATTTACTTTCCATTTTTGTTGTCAATGTCCAGATCTCATCTCCTTGTGTCATAGGGGGAAGGATGCACTGGTTGAAAACGTTTCTTTTTAAGCATGTTGGTAGTGTACCCTTCATTATTGTGCTTTAATCCTTCTTATTTCGTTATCTGTTAATGTAAAACGTTGGCTCAGGTAAACATAATCTTATACTTGATCAAGTTGGATTCCATTTACATACACTGCCTTGGTTGTTCTTGCAGTTCCTGCCATGATCGTTGCTTCTCTCATGTTCATTTCCTGCTCGCGTTTTCTTGAAGCATTACTTCAATGCCATTTACAGCGTGAGCTGTTATTATAATATCATCTGCAAATTGTAGATGGTTGAGTTTTTCTCCATTAATTGCGATACCTTTTTTGTCCAGTCTAAAGTCCTAAAGATTTTGTCCAAGCTGTGAATAACTTTGGCGACATGGTGTCTCCTTATTAAGAAATGTCATAAAATCAAACATAACAATCTGACTAATTCTTTGGTTTCTAGCTAAATGTATGAAAACGTGACATAAAACAGTGTCTTCTGGAGCTATGAATAGGTTTTCTATTAACACATCTCCAGTAAAGCAACTTAAGCCCAATTACAAAATGTATAGCCAATATTTCCTGAAGTAGATTTCAACTGCAGCTGCTACGAATTTCATTAGTAACTATTAATATGTGTCTTTTTACCTGTTTGGGATATTTATAGATATGAAAGAACAATTGAAAGGTTGGTTTATTTTCAATTGCTCTAAGTAAAACAGTTGTTTCGATTACATTATCAGGTAGTATAAATATTGCTGGCAAAAAATTAATTTACAACCGAAACTAGTCGTGCTATTTGGCGTGAATAAAACTCTGCTATTGTCAGAGGTATGAGAGTTATAACTGATTTTATTACATGTACTATTGTATATGCTTTGTTTTCAATAATAGCTCCATTTTATATATATATATATATATATATATATATATATATATATATGTGTGTGTGTGTGTGTGTGTGTGTGTGTGTGTGTGTGTGTGTGTGTGTGTGTGTGTGTGTGTGTGTGTGTGTGTGTGTTTTTAGGTACATAGTAAGAGGCAACAGGCACAGAGCATCAACATATCTAAACATCCTTGAAACCTACCCCCATAAATCTAAATACAACTATCATACATTAACTAAAATAAAATGTTTCCATACCTCCCATATTATAATGTGTGCGTATACCTAGCATGTTCTGGTCTACTCATCAGCCTCGGAACCAGCAATTCGCTTTTCGTACCGACAAATATGTCACGCTCACAGAAAAGCGGCTACGTGCACTACTTCAAAAGCGGAAGCACGTAAAAACCTACCATTTGATACCACAGCTCGCAACAAACAACACGTGCGTGTGGTTCAATGGTGACTTGCTACATACATATCAAACTATTTTGACACCACAGTTTACATTCAACAGTAATTTTCTGTGGTCCAAAAGAAACCTGTATATAACATTTCGACACCTCAGATGCTGACTCAGCTTTATTCTGGGTTCGAATAACTGAATAAATCCTACCTATATGAACCATTATCAATACACGTCCGACTGGTCTGGCGTCGTTCTTCTCTACCTAGTGAAAATTCAACCCATATAGCCTCAGCGTTTTCAACATTCAGTTTTTCATAACAAGAGAATTACTAACACAGTTGGACCACTAAGCGTTAAACTAAAATAATAACAAAGTACTCCAAATGATTTTACTGGACTAGAACAAATTTATTATATATATAACATAAACCCAAGCCCCACACATTCCCCCATATATATATATATATATATATATATATATATATATATATATATATATATATATATTATACACCAAACTTTTAAACATGCTACAGAATCTCTTAAGAAATACATCGAACTGTCATTATATCAGGTGGTCTATTATGGCGTGTATCAATAAACTTTTGGGTTTAAAATTTTACGTAACATGTCAATAGATGTTTTTCCCTCAAGACGTTAAGTCGCTACACTAAAATATAAACGTATATTTGTATACTCAACATGATGCTATTATCAAACAGATGACAGTTTGTCATTCGACAGACAAATTTGACAGATAGAGACATTTGATGTACCTGGTTATGTAGCCGGGTTGGTGCCACGTGGAATAGTTGTGAGCGATAAATGGTATTTCGTGTCAAACTGGCGCCGAATGAGAACCCATTACGACATCATTTAGTTAATTATTGATGTTCTGGTCATCCGAAACTTTATAAAAAAATACGAGTAGAAACAGATTGGACCCGCCGACAGGCAGACTAGCAGACAGGCAGAAAGACAAATACAAGATTTGTAAACACTAGAACATACAGAGATATGGGCAGAGAAAAAGTCAGGTGGACGCATAGAATGACAGACAATTAGTTAGGCAAATAGGTAGCAAAAATAATAGATAGCGAATATATATAATACAGGTAAAATACAGGCAGAATACATGCATAGTACAGGGAGTGAGGAGTCAGAATACCGACATAATGAATACAACATACTGGCATAGTACTGAAAGAGTACCGACAGAGCACAAACAGAGTGCAGACATAATACAGACATAATGAAAACAGAGTATGGGCAGAGTGCCGAACGAGTACAGACAGAACATCGATAGAGTGCAGATAGAGTACAGGCGGTGTGTAGATAGAGTGGAGAGAGAGTTCTGGAAGAATGAAAAGAGCATACAGGCAGAGCATAGATAGAGTACAAAAGGTGTACAGAGAGAGCATAGGCAGAGTGCAGCTAAAGTGCAGACAGAGTACACCCAAAGTGGAGAGACAGCCCAGCGTGAGTACAATCGGCAGCCATATAGTATACAGACAGAATACTGATATGATGCAGACAAAATAAAAACAGAATACAGATATGTATTCAAATTATGCCAGTGTTCTACCCCAAACTTCAACAAGTTGGTCAATAACATTGTCACACATGGACGGATGGGATTTGCCATGTTTACAATAAAAATTGCTGCTTTGTGTTCAACACCTGAAGAATCGTCCATTATTAATGATTCATAGCTATCTGTGCCTGTTGCTATTTATGTGATGATGATGATGATGACATATATATATATATATATATATATATATATATATATATATATATATATATATATATATATATATATATATATAAGTGTGTGTGTGTGTGTGTGTGTGTCTGTCTGTCTCTGTGTGTGTGTGTGCGCGTGTCTGTGTGTGTGCCTGTGTGTGTGTTTGTGTGTGTGTGCGTGTATGTGTGCGTCTGTGTGTTTTCAATTTTATCTGACCATGCCATCTATGTAATTTACAACAACCAAACACTTAAAAGTTTCTTTTCTTTCCATAACAACTACTATAATACTTTCCGATTCAGTATACAGCAGTGGTGTATTTAATTATCTCCAAATATCCCAAACTCGGTTATAAGTGGGTAATATTTCCTTGTATCCCGGTAAACACCCACAGAACAACAGTCCCATGCCATCTCTTGCCTCAAATCACACCTCAGTTGTTCATTTAGCGACTAAGAGCCACATTTTCATTAGTAAACGATAAATTATTCCCTAATTAAGCCTTAATTACTGGGAGCAGATACCGACAATTGGCAGTGATTTATTGGTTTTCCCGATTGGGAATTTCCGGTAATTAACACTTTGCCGTCAGCTTTCGGCATCCGGTCATAATGAGGCGTGAGTTTTAATAATGTAGGATCGTTATTGATCTTTCTAACGTTTCATTTACTATTGGAGAGATAGAGCTGAAGATAACATGTCAACAAACTATTATTTAAAAGGACTATTAGTGCTGAGTGTTTGTGGGGGGGGAGGTATCTAGACTGGAGGGAGATGGGTAAAACGGTGGACAGTGTGTTTATGTTCCTAGCTCTCTCTCTCTCTCTCTCTCTCTCTCTCTCTCTCTCCTCTTACAGTCAATTTTACTTTCTCTCTCTCTCTCTCTCTCTCTCTCTCTCTTACATTCAATTTTACTTTCTCTCTCTCTCTCTCTCTCTCTCTCTCTCTCTCTCTCTCTCTTATATATATATATATATATATATATATATATATATATATATAAGCAGAAATGCCACTCTCATACTTGGACCTTTGACTCATATATAACATTGGATTGAGAATAGTAACTATACAAATGTTAATGAGCAAACACTTGATTGGAGTAAACAATAAAATCAATAAGCCATAAATATCACAATAAATTTTAAATCATTGTAAAGACGTCACCGTCGTTACATAAGAAGACCGCGGGCGAGTTGATGGATGCCGCCGACATGGTTGATACCACGTGACATGGATGTTGTCGACATAATGGTCATTACGGACATCATAGCCACAACCAATATCATATTCAACCAATTAAAAGACCCTTTAATCATAATATTTTACGTATACACACACGCACACATACATACAAACACACACATACAAGCACGCATACATACACACACGCACACGCGCAGACAGACAAATAAACACGCACGCACACATTAACTAAACCGGCGAAAAGATTTGGTCGGATTTCCAGGCTGTCGGATGAGTATATTGAAATGTCTATCAGGTCATGATTCTATAACATGTACACAGAGTGTCATTAAGTCAGTTCCATAAGCAGCGAGAAAGTATTATAATCAAGTTTCCCGTGTTTGTGGGATGTCCCCCTATGGATCTGACTCTTGGTCATATGGGCAAGGTGTGATCAACATGGATGTTAAACAGCTCACTCACTCACTCACTCACTCACTCACTCACTCACTCACTCACTCACTCACTCACTCACTCACTCACTCACTCACTCACTCACTCACTCACTCACTCACTCACTCACTCACTCACTCACTCACTCACTCACTCACTCACTCACTCACTCACTCACTCACTCACTCACTCACTCACTCACTCACTCACTCACTCACTCACTCACTCACCACTCACTCACTCACTCACTCACTTAGCATCTCACTCACTCACTCACTCGCTCACTCACTCATCCACCTACCCACCCACTCTTTCAACGATTCAACACTTTTTCGCGACTAGGCAAAACTAGTATCACGCTCTATTCTTTGACTTTCCGAGAAGATTTTAAACAATGCGATCACGATAATTGAAAAGATGGGAAAAGGGAAAACGACCCGAGACGGATATGACTGATTCTAAGCAGACTTTGATGTCGTGCTGCTTTATGATACGTACATAATATTTTCTTTCAGATCTCGCTTCAGGCTAAAAAGCCCCAAAACAAATCCCTATTTACTGCCCACATCAATCGCTAAACATCGCCCACATCAAACACTGACTATCGCCTACATCAAACAGGGCTCTGCCACGGTGCGGTAAATAGTCGACGCTTGAACCGAGGTACTTCCCTGGTTTATTTCCTTCATTTTAAATATCGATATTTCCGTCTTTACAGACATTCTGATTGTTTGCGTCATAAACACGGATATAAAGCTCCGATATCCAGTATTTATGACAAAGTTCGACGCCTGGATTACGACAGTAAGTTGCTAATTCGTATTCCGAAGCACTGACGTTGAACATATTTACCACTGGACGGCGTTTACGACCGGGTACGAGACGTACCACGAGCCGAATGGTCGCATTTGTTGTTTCCGTTGTGTTTGTTAATGTTCACGGCTCATGTTATATCCAAGATGGCACTTATGCAGATCCGATTTGTGGAGCGGAAGGACGGGATGGTTGTGAACAGTTCGATGGTTGAGTTGTTACTGCGATTAGCCCTTTGGGTCAGAAGTTGTGGATTCGATGCTAGTCGGACCCGGTGGAGTGAGGACGATTTAAATGTTCCAGTTTAAAGTGCAATGCTGATACAGTGACTGAGTGACCAGCCCTGTTTATCAGTTGGTGCTGAAGATAAACCTCGACACTCACATCTTGCTCTCTCTCCGTCTCTCTCTCTCTCTCTCTCTCTCTCCTCTCTCTCTCTCTCTCTCTCTATATATATATATATATATATATATATATATATATATATATACACACACACATACATATATATATATATATATATATATATATATATATGTTTTGCCCATTTTTGCTTATTTTTCAAGGTACACCCAATTTACCGAGTGACCATCAAAGTTAATGAGGCCAGGTGAAGGATGTAACATCCTGAAGTATAATGTTCAGTTTTCTTTTGTATTGACTAACGTGTGCAAATGCTTAATTACGATGATAACTGGGGCGTCTCCATAGCCAAGTTTGTACTGCGCTTGGCCACGGATTAATAGCACTTTGGTTAGACTATCTGATGCCATGCTACGTCAGAATGGTATTAATCTTCATTTCTGTGTTTGTAAGTCCGGTTTACCGCGAATTTCACTCTCAAGCACACAGCTAGTTGATTGTGTATGGCGGAAATTCATGGACAGAACAAGCAAATTGGAACGCTTGATATTGGCGGATGAATAAAAAACCGAAAATGTTATTAAACAGAACAGGCATGCTGAAATAGGTGAATACGTCTCCTAAAAAACACAGTTTTACTATTTCGTTCACAAAAAGTAGAAAATTTCATGTTTTTAAGATAAAATAGTCCGAGACTATTTCATGGAAAAATGGTATATCCCTGGGTCAAAAACAAAGATAGCCCTGGGCTTCGATCTATGCAGTTTCAACCTCCCATTCATACTTGGACCACTGAGCGAACGATATATTATTATAAGAAGTGAAAGCAAATCAGGAACTGGAATCTGGTAAATACACTTGAACCAGCAAATACGGGCTTAGTATGATAAAATTTACCTTCCACGACAGAGTTGCTAACGAGGTTTTTGCACAGTTTGAATTGCTTTGTGCGTTAGTAGCAAAACGTGTGTGCTCGCCCACGTGCGCACTTGTTATAGATAATGTTGCTCCGGCATGACCACTCTGGGAATTGAGCTGCGGTCGCGAGGTTTGAGCCTCACCGAGCTTCCAATTAGGCCATGGAGACAGCCGTTATAAATTATGGAAGAAATGAATCCGTAAAAATACAAGTGCTCGGCTGATGGTTAGTAAACGCCATTGCGTAATATATCCCCAGTTAAAAGTAAACAGCTCTAATGGACGTGTAAATAACCTTTTATGAGATTATTTCTCAACGTCCAATTGCCAAATCACGTGTACAATAATCGGCTCGATAAGTTTACAAAAACAGACCACACTCTGATATTGTTCTCTATCTACACCAAAGTCAGGTTGATATTATTATGTCGGACTTCGTGATCAATAAATCGATTATTTCCGTTCACGTTTGACATAACAGAAGATTGAACTTATACCAAAAGAAAAACACATGGTTGAAGGTCCTAGAAAGTATCATTTTTATTATTATAATTATTATTATTATTATTATTATTATTATTATTATATAGGTAAACGATTCCCACTTCATTTAATAAATTATAACCAATCTAAAACTAGGAACTCATTGTATAGCTTTTAAGATAGTCATCATTACTTAATGTAAACTAATCACATATTGCTATTTGGGTTGAATATAGTGTGTTTTAATAGAATCTAAGACATTTTGGCCTATGATGTTTTGGCATAGGACGTTTTTGGCCCGCTATTCGTGTTCAAGGTAGGCCATCTTGGCCAATATGTGACACCACGTGTAATCCATTTATCGTTGAGAAGCCACCCAGAAGAAAACTTCAAGTAAATACAAAAGTAACATCAGAGCATGAACCTTTAAAATGTTGTCGATCATTTGTAGAATCAACATACCTGCAAATGAAAGATGAAAAGACGCAATCAGAAGCCCCAAACAAATTGTAATGAAGGTCGCCAGCTGCTGTTATATAGAAAATAAGCTACATCACTATAATTTCAGAACCTACTTTGCTGCTTGGCCATGCATATTATCAACCCCAAATCTGAAGCCAAATCCAAGAATAAGATGAAATGGAGATGTCTCAGATGAATTCCATATTCTTTTACTCATAATTTCAGAGACTTTGAAATGGTATTCCGCAAAAAAGCATCACAACCACATCACTGGCCACATAGATGTTCGGGATGAGAAACACAGGCATCATATTAAACGGCAGGCATCTACTTGCAATGGTAAGCCAAGCCGTATATTACTGCTCCAGATGAGGTGAAAATCAGCCTATCGCAAGCAGACAATGTCAAGAGAGTACTACGTCGCACCATGGCATCACACCAGCCGAAAGACCCACAAAGACTACGAGCACTAGTTACAGATGACTAATGACCCCAAATAGTCGGTGCTAATTCAATCAATTTATTTTATTATGACAACATATGTGAAGCAGACGAATGTGTTATAGTGTTTGCAGCCAGAGAACATCTCCGCTGCCTAGCATCTTGTGACACTTAATGTATCATATGTAATTGTGCTTTTGCGATTGAACCTAATCTATATGGCATAAAATCAAAGCCTTAATATGAATGAAACTGATGATGATTTTCGTTTGTTTTATGATCAGATATATGCACCTGTGCTTCTTCCAGCTGAAGAAGCTATTGAAGACACCGTTCCCAAAAAAGAAATTCGACAAAAATATTTTGACTCAACATGCTATTTTTTCTCAGCTTTGTCTTCGACGCCACAATAATTAATTCAGACCCAAATTGAGGCACATTCCGCGAATACCCCCACCTTATTCCTGAAACATGCACATGAACTAATTATGTTTGACCAGCCATTAACCAGCAACACATTTCAGGACAAGATCAACCATTTCTCACCCTTGTTGCCCAAAATCAACAAATCACATGGAAACTGATTATAGTAACTCCACAGGCAGACAAAAAACACACACACAAAACAAAGCACACAAGAAAGATGTATATACAACTCCATAAAAATGTTTATATAACCAATCTAAAGATAGCCTCTCAGGAAAACAGCCACCCTGTAATGTTTTCGTAGTAATTCTCTCAACCTCCCCGCTGGTAAACGAAACATCTACATTTGCTTATTAAATAAAAGTCATAAATTCTCGTTTTAGGTGAATAAATGACAATATATCGTCAGATGTTTACATTTGTTTGGTTTCATCTTCTGTGCCATAAATTGTTCGAAACGTCCTACCTTCAAAAAAAGCAGGCCACAGCGTCCTAGGTCAAAACATCCAAAGGCTAAACATCCTAGGCCGAAACGCCCTTTTGCCAAACCTTCCGCCATCCGTTCTGTTATGCCGTGTTGGTAGCTTGTTCTGTACAACAAAATGCATCTAATAACGTTACCGTGCGCTTGTGGTCCCGTACACCGAATCGTATATACATCTTAGGCACAATTACATGCGCGTCAATTCACCACGAAATCTGGAAGTTCGCGATTTAGAATGGCTCCCGTTTGATCATCTTGCCTTCCAAACGAGGGACAATTCACGTAGTCTGCATTAACTAATTATTTTATGCCGCGATGACAATAAGTCTCACTCACTCACTCACTCACTCACTCACTCACTCACTCACTCACTCACTCACTCACTCACTCACTCACTCACTCACTCACTCACTCACTCACTCACTCACTCACTCACTCACTCACCACTCACTCACTCACTCACTCACTCACTCACCACTCACTCACTCACTTACACCACTACACTACTCGCTCCTGCTCTCCTCACTCACTCACTCACTCACTCACTCACTCACTCACTCACACACACGCATATACACACGCACACACACACAGAAACCCTATCAACACAACAGCTAACAAGCATAATTATTCGTACAATCAATTTTCAGCCTTTTTTACTTCCATCAAATCCCATTTAGATTGCCATTTTACTATTTACAGTTTTATGCCATTTATAGAAGACCATCGGAGAGATCACGTGATGTGTGTCAGGGAACCAAAATGACGTCTTGTTTGGTGTAAAACTAACAACAATCGCTCCGCATTTAATTATTCAACTTTTAATGCGATTTTCTCGTCTGAGACTTGAATACAAACATTGACCAACAACAATGTCATCCATGCTTTGTGTGGATCTTGTAAACGTCAGTGTCTGGATTTCGTTTCCTCGTCTAAAAATGTTTGTCAGTCTTACGCTCTGTTTTCTATATCTATCTATCTATCTATCTATCTATCTATCCATCCATCCATCCATCCATCCATCATATATATATATTATATATATATATATATATATATATATATATATATATATATATATATATATATATATATATATTATTATATATATATATATATATATATATATATATATATATATATATATATATTCATTTATCTATCTTTAGCCACCTTTAAGTCTGTAATTTCTGTTCTTTGTCACTCACTCACTCACTCACTCACTCACTCACTCACTACCTGACTCACTCCATTCTCACGTACTTAGTATATCCCCTCTCACTCTCTTCATTCCAGTTATTACGTCGTCATATATATTATTCATGAGGCAGGCCGTTTGTTGTTGTGATGGCGCCACTGTCCGTTAGGGACCAGTCATTATCTGACAGTTCTCCGTTTAATTTCCATTTTCGCCCGTTTGCGACGAAAATAGCGAAGGTTGCTCATCCACTATCTAACCTCGTTCTCGTTATCTGCCATTAGTAAAGACCCGATTAACGGCAAGTCACTCTGGACGATAATGGAAGAAGTGTACCATTTACATTGACGTGCGCACCATATTACGGTATGGCCAGGCTTCCTTCCTGTTTTGATTAATTAGCTAATTCAGGATACAACGAGAGATTTATTCCGGATCGGGGCTTATCAAAGGAAGTGATCCAGAACGAAATGCGACTCGATGCGACTCGTCCTTGAAATGTAGGAAGGAGATATTAGGCGGAACTACCCAGATATCAAGCCAGCCCGTATGATCCGACCCCAAAACGTGAGTTATGTTAATATTGTCCTAACCGGGTCAAGACAATAATAACATAATTCACGATTTTAGGCACTATTTAAATCTGGTTCAGGTTGACCTAGATTTAAATTCAGCTTTTATAGCTTTATAAATACACATAAACTGCGCAAACATTGCCTAAATGACCTGAACAAAACGCACAAAAATACACGGAAACGGACATACACAGAGACATACATACGCACACGCGTATACTGATGCTTCATCGGAAGCGCACGCGCGCACACTTACACACAAGCAAACAGACACACAGATAAACTGTACATGGATCACTTGGCGTTATATATATGTTAAGGATGGCGATATTTATCCCAGTTTATCTGAAAATTTGATGACAATCATGATCATGATCATCCTCACCATCGTCATCAATATCATATTCATTACCATCGTCATCATCTATATAAGCATCATCGTTATCATCATCATCATCATCATTCTCATCATCACCATCGTCATCGTCATCAGTATCGTTGTTGTCGTCATCATCGTCATCATCTTCATCATCATCTTCATCTACCTGCTTATCATTTTCAGTATCATAATCATCATCATCATCATCCTCATCATTATCTTCATCATTACATCATCATCATCATCGTGTTCGTCGTCATCATCGTCATCATCTTCATCATCATCTTCATCTACCTGCTCATCATTTTCAGTATCATAATCATCATCATCATCTTCATCATTACATCATAATCATCATCGTCATCAACATCATAACCATAATCATTATCATCGTCATCATCTGCATATGCATCATCGTTGTTGTCGACATCATTATCATCGTTTTCGTCGTCGTAGCCATCATCCTCATCCTCATCTTTAACATCATCATCATATTCATAATCATTGTCATAATCATAATCATCATCATCATCATCAT
Source organism: Paralvinella palmiformis (assembly GCA_025642065.1). Classification (NCBI taxonomy): domain Eukaryota; kingdom Metazoa; phylum Annelida; class Polychaeta; order Terebellida; family Alvinellidae; genus Paralvinella; species Paralvinella palmiformis. The sequence continues at coordinate 204,467 of JAODUP010000542.1, read as the reverse complement.
TTCCATCATCATGGTTGTCCTGGCGACGAATCGTTTTAAGAATGGTCATTTTATATATTTAAGATTGAACTGCGATCATTGACTCGGATGTAAATTATTTCTCACTGATCCCAAAATAAACGAGGAAGAACCGATATCATCGAACACCTGCATTAATAATATCAATGCCGGTGACTGTGGACCGACCATCATTGGAGTAATACCCAACAACAACAGCGCAGTAATATATAATAAAGAAACTACCATTTGTCTGGTTCACTTTTTGTGTACTGAAAACACTAAACAGACTGAGGTCTGAGGTTGTCAACAGAATGGCCATCTCGTATTGTGGTAACTCATTTCTGATTGATGGAAAGGTCTGAGGGAGGTTTTCCTGGCCAATCAGGGAGCACGGTTAAAATCACGTGGGAGCACTGGCCTCTATTAAAATGCCTTCGTTGTTTTGATCGGGCAACAATATTAGGAAAGGGAATGACGAATTGTGACCTATTGTTGACGTATCTGTTGATTATAAAATGTTAATTACGAAGTGGATAGAGTAAACAAGCCAACTTAGACGAAGATGAAATATAATCGATATGCTACCGGATTAAAAGTCTGGAGTGTGATCATTTTGGGATGGTTGGCTGGAGATTAGAATCAAATTAGAATCGAAAATATTTACACCAGACGTAGAAATTGATTTTAATATAAATCTCATTATATATATATATATATATATATATATATATATATATATATATATATATATATATATATGTGTGTGTGTGTGTGTGTGTGTGTGTGTGTGTGTGTGTGTTTTTTATAGCTGTTTATAATAAGGTACAGGCACAGAGAATATCGAACCGTGAATTCTAACTCTGGGCGTTTCTTCAGGGGAGTGAATCCAGAGTGGCTACCTTTCTTGCTGAGACATGTGTAATATCTCACCAGTCCCTGTGTGTGTGTGTGTGTGTGTGTATGAGTGCGTGTGTGTGTGTGCGCCCGCGTGTGTGTGCGTGCGCGGGTGTGTGTTCGGATGTGCGTTTTGATAAAGTTATATTATTGCTGTAATATTATATTCTGTAATAATGTAGTGTCAATTAGGCTAAAACGACAGTTTGATATGTGTCATAATGGCTTGACACATGCTACGTTCTTAATACAGCCTTTTCCCGACTTTACCAGATACTTGAATAGGCATGCGCGTACAAGGTGATGGACGGACGGACGGATGGACGGATGCATGGATGGATGGATATTTAGGTCATGATGAGATACGTATATTTAGCAAATAGAATTTATCAGATAAAATTATCCATTATAGCATATGCCGATAATATGATATATTGCCCTGTAATTATGATAATATATTTAGCCTCAGGCAAGGTTTATATGGAAGGCAGCCAAGTTTCGATGCGCTTCAGTAACAATGGCACGACGACATATATTATTAAGGCATGGTTTATCTAGCTCAGGTAATGTGGTCCAAATCTTCAGCGATCACATTATATCCTCAATTCACGTGCTCCTACCTTTTTGTCGCCATTGCTGATAAACCAGCAATCGCCGCTGTGACATCCCCCCACTCACCCACCTCGCCCACAACTCACGCCCTATGCGGAGCATGTGGTTGAGCCTGAGTTGTGGGTGGGGGAACTTCAGAGGGGGGGGGGGGTTCCAGCGGATAGCATCCCCCACTCATCCCCTCACCCTCAACTCGCGCTCAAACGCGTGCACCACAATGAGCGGCTCGTCAGCAACATGGCTGTCGCAACCCTCGTCACCACACCATACACCAATACGGATATAGATGCCTATCCCAAACAACAACAATAACACGGCTAACAGAACAGACACATCTAAATAAAACATCATGTTTATTCGGGATCACTTGTGATAATCACGGCCATCCATTCGGATATTTATCACCGAATCACCGTCCAATAAAAGCCATCAGTCAGTGTCAAAATGGGGTGATAATTGAATTAGAAATCTCCCGCCATGGCCAGCACACGTGACCGGATTGTCTATTTTATTATCGACGGCTTTATCTTTGGAATGTTCTAATAGAAAGGTGAATTCATTCGGCCTGGAGCCATGTTGATTATTCGTTTAGAAGCGTCATTTGTTGCTGGGGCGTTGGTCCACTCGAGAAGCCTGTTTTCTGTATTAGGGTCAAGGTCGTGTGAGGTGGAATTAAGTGGCATGCCCGTGCGTGCGTGTGTGCGTCACTGTAAAGTGAGTATGAAGCAACTAACACATTTATGATGTAAAATGTAAAATATCCGACTTTTAGCATCAAATTCATATCGTTTTTTATCTGTATTTGTGTGTGGGTGTCTATATATATATATATATATATATATATATATATATATATATATATATGTGTGTGTGTGTGTGTGTGTGTTTGTGTGTGTGTATTGTGTGTGTGTGTGTGTGTGTTATATATATATATATATATATATATATATATATATATATATATATATATAGTGTGTGTCGTGTGCGTGCGTGTGTGTGTGTGTGTCAGTGAGAGAGAGCGCGTCTCTGTTTGTGTATGTGTGTACGTGCATGCGTGCGTTCGTGCATGCCGTCTCTCTCTCCATATGTGTGTGTGTGTGTGTGTGTGTGTGGATCGTTTATTTTACTTATATAGTCTGTACGACCTTACTGCTTCCTGTCACGTGGGCGGTGACAAATGGTCTGAATGACGTAAAATACTCATTATGATGAGAACGGAAGTCTCTTAGACACCGTGTAATGCGGTATACGTTTGTGTCTGGCTACGACAAAACGATAGACGCTACAAGACAAGGTACACATAACAATACTCGGATACCACATGCTTACCTCATATTTATACCTTAATATTCCGAAAACCGAATCCTACGACCTTTTTTTAATCTGACTTTTCCGTTCCTGATTTCCGGAATAGAAGTCCGCCATCGTTTGGCCGGTCCAGAGTCAGTGAGATTAAAGGATCGAATGTCAAAGGTGATACACAGAGTACAGCAACTAAGATTATTGTTTGTGACAGACATAGTGCGAATAGGTTGTCTGCGTGGCATCGCTGGTAGAGTGCTTGATCACAGAACTCTAGCACCGAGCTTCAATACCTGGCCAGACCATGCATAACCTTTGGAGTTGGTTCTGGTTCACAAAAATGGCTGTAATCGCATCCATTGTCTGGAGTACAGATACCGTACAAACATGATATTATATTTGGGGTAAACAATAACTCTTACTTAGTCATACATGTATTTGCTTACTTTGAAAACGTAATCACATTTGATTAAATGTATACGTTTTGTTATATCAAGATGTATTCTGCAACACAAACAATATATCCTAAGCGCAATAAGCTTTATATATATATATATATATATGTGTGTGTGTGTGTGTGTGTGTGTGTGTGTTCTGTGTTTGTATTGTGTGTATGTTTTAATTATAGAATATCTTAATTCATTGATAATATTGACTTTTATGGCTTTTATCTACATATTAATTGTAGTATTGTATGTGAAATGTTTGACAGGTACATAGTTAATGGATTAAAATAAGTTATGTTCTAAATTCAACCATTTGACAAGCGGTTCGATTGATAATGCGCTTTATATCGTCACAATATTGAAAAGCATTTTCTCTTATGTCAGATTCCTTAATTTGGGAAGCTTACCTAACAGAAAACTCATGATTTCAAAGGTTTAAAGCTAGTGGTCGATAGAGTAATTTTGTTGTTATGCACAGAGTAGGCTAAATGGGCCGATCGACTTCCAAAGATAATGAGCCGAAGTGAAAGATGAAACACCGTTCAGACGTGCCCATGCTGAGATTCGAACTCAAGTGGTAGTGGTGATTTGTCGTCCAACTCGCTACCAATTAGACTACGGAAGCGTCCCCGTCAAACCGATTAGCAAGCACCCCATAATGTTTTGCAAGACGAATAGGAACAATCGCATGGTGCTGATTGTCAAACAACGAACTACTGGTTCCTTCAAAATGTTCATCGAAAATAAACCAATTGTTTGCTGTAGTTGTGCCAATCTAGTTAGCATATATCGTATCTGGATCGGTAATGCGTGGCGCTTTCTCTTATATAATACCTATCTGTTATTGCTGACATATACGTGCCACCTTTAGACAAACAATAACAACATGTATTTGTCATACTGAAGATGTCATACTCAGGTGTCATATTCACCATTATAGTCATATCCGTTCTGTTTCGCATTATTTCCGGTGTCAGTTGTCGCCATAGATGATAAGGTTAGTTATACGATCGCTGTTTTCATTACGTCATCGGCACCTGGCACTGTCATCTCCGTACTATTACTATAAGTATTTGTATTATATACACTTCCTGTGACCTTTGGAGAGGGGACACATCTAAATAATCCGAACATTGCCGTTATGCAATTGTCAACGTTTCTGAATGGGACCCATCGCTTAAGGACGAAACCGTCGCAATTAACGTTCAACTAGCAATTAAAAAAAGGCATTCAGTAAAGTGTTCAACGGCTAAAAGTCTGATAATGATCGCGAACTGACGCGACCGCTCGCTAGCACAAAAGCACGAACGGAACCAATCGAATTGCCGGCAATTATGCGTTTCGTGTTCATATTTTACTTTTCTCGTACAAAAGCCTTAAACTGCGCAAAATTAATGCATATTAGAAAATACTGCGAGATGCTCTATATGCGCGCATATATATCCTGTCATTGCTGAACGTCCTAGTTCAAGTTACGAGTTTCGCGAACGGAAACGTTTGTGGGCGATCGTTTATTACCCGAACGTACGCCGTAAACAGCTAATTGCTACCTTAATGGGTCACATGTCGTCATTCCTTCTATGTTCGTGAACGGACACAATTGCGCTTTGTTAGGTTATATATTTCTCACAGCGCAACATTTAGCCCAGTGAATAGAGTGCACTATACTGTTTTCAAATGTCAGGTCTAGAGTTCCGGGCTTGTTTATGTCGATTCTCCCGATCTACCAATAACAAGAATACTATCTCGACATCCCACGCCCACTGTGACCCTAGTGGCTGTACAGTAAGGTGGTAAACAAAAAGTGGTCATTCGCTTCAAATCCACCAATTGGCTGCCACCCTATCACATGCTCACCTCTCTGTCCTCTTATTTGACGAGTTAGTCGTCGGTTTTGAGTGATGATAGAGAGGACTATTTCTGAGACATGACATGGTCGATGTTGGATGGTGCTTCTTGGCTGTGATATTTACTCAGAAAACGGAATAAGGATAGCATTTTAATTATCATTTGAAAATAACGGGTAACGATTGTACATTATATCTGACGCCGGCTCAAGACGTGGGTGTGTTTGTTATTTAAGATTACTGTGACGTGAATTACGGATAACAAAACAAAACACGTACACGCCTACAACAGTTATTAACGAATAGCCAATAATTACAAGAAAAACTAAATTTAATCTGACACCACTATACTCCTGTATGTTAGATATTCATCGAGCGCTGTCGGTGATCGGTGCTAGAGTGGTTGACACTAAAGCGATACCTCTTCAGTTCGAAGCCACCAACTGGCTGGTGATATACCACATATCCATAGCTAGAATGGACCACGATTAGATACCTCAATGATGTTTTGGTGGTTATTAAAGGCTACAAATGGTATTCCCAGGTGAATAGCTACAATCTTACCTCTGGTGCAGTCCTACCTGCCGTAATATTATTATCCCATATAGTTTACATAATAAATTATGACATATTAATTAGCTTAAATGTAATTACTGTTAAAGCTTGTCTCTCTTCTGGTGATATACCTATCTATTCGTTTTATGATGTTAAAATTCTGTCTATGTACTATATCATGCACCCTCACACAAACAAACAAATATACACACACGTACACACACACGCACACAGGTACACGCACGCACGCACACACGCAAACATGATGGCATACACCTAAAAGCATCGATCATTTGATACGCTGTTTATATAGTTCTCACATCCTGACGGGTTCACGGTCATACACCTAGAAGTATCAATCATTTGATACTCTGTTTATATAGTTCTCACATCCTGACGGGTTCACGGTCATACACCTAGAAGTATCAATCATTTGATACGCTGTTTATATAGTTCTCACATCCTGACGGGTTCACGGTCATACACCTAGAAGTATCAATCATTTGATACGCTGTTTATATAGTTCTCACATCCTGACGGGTTCACGGTGACGGTGTAATTCTTATATTACATCGCATTTTGTTCCATTATGTTATATATTCAAACATTATTATACAAGATGCTATCTGTTGGAATAACTAAATGCACCAATAATAAGAAGACAACCCTTCAAAGTGCCAGTAATACTATACTCAAACTAATATCACTCCCGAAGTACATCAACTTATATTCCAATTTAGCCTCCATATACCGAAGCGGCGAGTGTATATGAAGTGGTATTGTATCGGTACATTTTGATACCCGGTTGGTACTAATAGGTCGGAACAAAATTCCCCCCTCCGGGTATGACTATATTGGTGTAATATAAACGATCGGTTATGAACTTTGCGGGGGTGGTGTTAAAATTAGACCAGAACGTCGGGCCGAATTGAACTAAGGCGGCCAAATGATACATTTTCGTGTCTTCATTGAGAGTACGAGTGAATGGGACTTTGGATAGCTAATAATGTAAAGGTACATTAAACCGGTGATGCTGGAATGTACAACAAGTAGAAGAGAACAAAACGATTGATCCGTATTAATGTGTAGGGATCGTAAAGGCTACGAGGCAGGAACTCGGTAACTAATAAACATCCGATCATCTAAAACATATGCACTTCATTCAGAGAACGAATTCCGTTCGATCAACTAGAAATAGCATCACGTGGTCCACGCCTAAGACAATATATTGATACTTAAATCGGTTATTAAAATAAATTAGATGTTTTGTATTCGAATTGATCGACATAATCACAAATGATTATCGTGCAGTTAGTTTATTTTTTGGTTTAAGGCAGATGTTGAGATATCTCAAAAACCGGTGTCAAACCTGAAGCCTTGTGGGATATTTCCCTCTGAAGTCGCCACTCGGCCATGTACTCAAGATGTGAATAGTACTGGGGGTAAACAAAGCGGCTAATGAACAATTAGGTAGAGTTTAGTATCTCTTTGGCTTAACTGATAGTGAGAACGGCCATATATATCTAGGATCAGTGTTCAAATCGTGATACAGCTCATACATATGAAGGGTGTTTCATCTTTCACTTCACTCCCTTACATTTATTCGCCTACCGAAATCAAAAGTATATCGAAACCATAGCCCATGATACGTGTCCGTTGTTTTGGAACATAACAGATCATAGCCGCTTAACACTCAGTCATTGTAGCAACACCTTTATAACTAGGTTTATCTATCAGATATAACAGATCTACGACGATCTGCAAAGGATGGATATGCGGATGTTTTACAACCACTTATGTGTACACGGAAGGCTAAATGGGCTGAACGGCCTCCAAAGGTAATGAGCCTGAAGTGAAAGATGAAACACCCTTCGGACATGCCCACGCCGAGATTTGAACTAGGATGGATTGAGATCTGTCACCCACCGCGCTACTATTTAGATCACGGAGACACCACGCGCATCCAAAGACAATGCGAAGAGGATGTTGGATGTCCCTAAACAAAGGCAATGAGAGACATAAGTAAATATCCTGACGCTAATTGGCTCATTTATTATTCGATATCACGTTCTCGATCAAGAACAGTGTAAAGAACGTATCCAGGATGGTATTCTCCCTTCATCTCCGATTAACAGCCGATATAAAGCGGGTATTATCGTCCACATAGCAACCGGGTTATTTACACTCTGTCAGCATTATATACTCGGGTAAGTCTACTCTTACACGAGTGTATTGTGGTTATATATATATATATATATATATATATATATATATATATATATATATATATATATATATATACTCACATATTGTTTACTTTGGGGGATTATCTATTTCGTGTTTCTGTATTAATGTGTTCAACCATGAGATGTTATTTATTCAACGCCCCCTCCCCAAGAACGCCTACGTATAAACATGCGTTTTTTCCCGTTCGCTGTGCAGTGTTTTGGGGGTAAAATCCTATGAAAAACAGGCTAAATATCTGACGTAAAAATGTCAGATATTTTATTTTATTTCTATGTATCTGAGATTAGTGCATACTACGTTAATATATTAAAACATGACCGATGCTTATTTCGTTTCACTGGGATGAATAGTACATTTATTTCGCGATTTTGTTCGTTAAAAGCACCATTTGATAAGCCGGTGAGACGAATGGCCAACAAAGAGCATTCGTTTTTCGATTAGGCTATATTATGGAATAGAATAGACAATTCTATTATACGTTATACAGAGAAATATTCCCGTCAATGATAACAATATTGATATCAGCTTCTAGTAATAGGATACTGAAGATGCACCTCTTGCAGTCGTGCCTTTAATAGGAAGAAAGTATTGACGGCACAATATGGTCACTGTTGCCATTTGATTGCGCTGACCAAATTATGCTGGTCCACAGTAGGACATCTGATCGGCTAGATCCGGATGAGCAAACCGATTGTCTATGGTCAACCTTCTGATGAACGGCTAGAGTAATGACAAGGATTTGTTATTATCCCACCGATGATTCTTGTCCTGGCTCTTCGTCTACTTACCTATCATCTCCGTAGACGTATATCAGTTCGTAATTAAATAATCCGACATGAGTACACAACACCATCCAACTTTCCGGGATTCCTAATCTAAATCACGACCCAGTCACTGACCCACTGACATCGACGATGTCTGACCCGCTGACGAAATCGGGCGTTATCTATTCTCTATATACATTCTATTATCTCCTCAATACAAACACATCGTGTCGCTCGTCCTTGCCGCCGACCGTCTTCTGCTATTCCCTGATAAGGAGAAAGTCTCCTGCCACGTGTCTCGACCTCAGAGGAAACACATCAAACACAATCATTGATTTGGCTGGGGTGGGGTTGGTGCAGAAATATTATTAATCGTGGCTAATATAACGGGACAGTTGATTATTCATTGGCGATAATATCGCTGGTAATTTATATGTTTAATTTCTGGTAATTTATATTTGAGTAATGACCAATCCGAATTTGTTTGGTCAAGTGACTTGTCTGTTAAGGGTAACTATTGATTAACGACATGTGCTCGTAAAGGTGTGTGTGTGTGTGTGTGTGTATGTATGTATGTGTGTGTGTGTTTGCGTGCGTGCATGTATATATAATAATAATAATAATAACAATAATAATAATAATATGTGATATTTATATAGCGCCATATTCAGCGAGAAGCTGCTCTTAGGCGCTTCACAGTATTATTATATCCCTGACTCAGACCTGTTTCCACCCAGCACATATACCAACTCCCAAGGGAGTATACGTGAGTGTGTGTATGTACGTATGTACGTATGTATCTATGTATGTATATGTGTGTGTGTTTGTGTGTGTGTGTGTGTTCGTGATAATGTATGCGACTACATATGTCTGTCTTTATATCTATCTGTCTCTCTGTCTCTCTATCTATGTATCTGTCTTTCTATCTGAATGTCTCTCTGTCGATGTGTCTGTGCCTGTCTTTTGTCTGCATAAATATATGTAATACATACTATATATTTGTGTATGCATTGTATGCATATTCGTATACGTATGTCTTTGCTAGCATGGGTAAAGGCATGCTATTGATTGCATGTCAGCCCCTCCCAATCTCTACGTATCTTTCCCTGAATCTTCTTTGAAATATTTCAGTTCTTTCGTAATTCAAAACCACCAGCCTGTTACTAAAGGAAACCCTTTAGCTCAGATGGTAGTATATGTAGACATTTCAATCAAGCATAAACGTACGAAGCATATTATTATAACTTACGTTTGGCCGCCATCTCGCAGCTCCCACATGCCCACTCTACATAAACCGTAATTAACCGTTTCCGGTAATGTGGATGAATCTGTGCTGAGTAATTCGGGAGACAGTGCTATTCATATTTTATCGCATTGTTATTACGATGAATGACCAGAAACGTCATTGGAACACGAATCCGCCACACCAGACACTAGTACCGTATATAATTGTGTATAAGACGAGGTTTTAATCATTGACAATTAGTTGTTATGTTTAAGTTAGATCTCTTTAATGTTTCTACTAAACAGTTCAATTTAATTTCCAATTTTCAGCGACAGTTGTGTATTTTAATTTGTTTCATTTGATGTTTTAAAAACGTAATTATGCGAGTACTGGCAATACTTATCAATTTAAGGTTGATTAGTTGTCTTTCTAGTTGGTTCTAGGTATAAATATTGCTGATCTATTTGGCTGTAAAATCAGTTCTACATACACATATCTCTACCATTAGTTCGACGTTCTTTAAAATTTTAACATGCCATGTCAAAAAGGAAAGGCCATTTTTCTGAAAATAGGATCTTTTCAAAGTTTTAAATTCTGCCTAGCCTCATATTTAAGTTAGATGTCTTGCCGCGATATTGACTGATATAATGACCCCGTATTATATTCGAGATAGACTTATACGTAAGTATATATGATAGATTTAAAATAAGGCCGCTTCTCTGTAACACTGCTTCTCTGATTTCTTTCGCTGATCGCGATTTTTATTTTCATCCAGTTATACATTTCTTTTGGTTATTTTATGATGGTGTAGGAATACCCAAAGGTGAACGGGAACTACTTTTATTTAAATATCAGATTGAAGTATTTATGTCGTAATGGGATTATTTGAACACTTAGAATATATATATATATATATATATATATATATATATATATATATATATATATATATATAAAAAATTTTAGAGAGAGAGAGAGAGAGAGAGAGGAGATAGTCAAATAGATAGAAAAAAGGTAGATAAAGAGATAGATAGACAGATTGCTAGATATATAGATAGATAGATAGATAGATAGATAGATAAATAGAAATAGACACACAACACACACACAGAGAAGCAGAGAGAGAGAGAGAGAGAGAGAGAGAGAGAGAGAGAGAGAGAGAGAGAGAGAGAGAGAGAGAGAGAATTTGTCGATTGTCTGCTCCTGTCGTCAGTTCACTAATGTATACTGGATTATATTAAGTGCTGTCAGATTATAATGATGGATGTGTTTAGATAGAAGATATTCTAGATTTTAGCTAGATTAATGATGCATTACCAGTAGCTTCGTCCATGGATGGAATGGCTAGTACCATCAACGACCGCTAGATTTCACCGTATTCGACTGATAAACATCATGCCAGTAAGAATGAGCTGGTTAAAAAACGACATGAGACATGAAATGCCCTTCTTTCGACATACCCTCATCCATTATATAAAACATATATTTCACTTATAAATATAGTTATCTGAAATAGTTACTACATCTATCTAATACTGTACATGGATAAGTTCTATATATGCTACTTATTATAAGCTCAGCTATGACTTTTCTTTGGTGGATCTAATCTTGTTTTTTGGAAAAGTGACATTAAAGGATTTGTTTATAAAAACACACACACCCATACACCCATACACACACACACACGCACACACACATATATATAGTACATACACACGCACACACACACACACACGCACACATACATACACACATACACACACACACATACATATATATATATATATATATATATATATATATTACACACACACGTACACACACACACGCGCACGTACGCACGTATACGCACATACACATACACACTCATGCACACACACGCGCGCACACACACACACACACACATATATATATATATATATATATATATATATTCATAGCATTGAGTGATTGTTGGGGATTCTAATTTATCCAGAAAAGGCTTGATGAATCTCACAATTAAACATCCAACGATAATTACGAAGAGTGACGTTCCGGATCCGCTTTCGTCGTCGTGTTGAATGCTCGATTAGACATTTAATTTACTATTAAAAAGAAAAGACATCCCTCATTAACTTCGCTCATGGTTTCATGTTACACACCTAACTCACGCACTGATAACCGTCTGCTTGGTTCTTGACAAATATCAGTCATTGTCTATCGATGAAAAAGAGTGACCCGTTTGGATTTTTCCGAGCGGTTTTATTGAGCGGAAAAACGGCACAAAGGGCTCAATAGTTGATCGGCATTCTTCCAGAGGTAGGAGACTGTGGTCACTCATAGAATGATAGAGTCCCATCAGGCAGTTTTATTGTTCAAATATGTTTTCCTAAAAAAACTCGGTAGATTTATTAGCATTATAAGATGTTGTTGTATCACAGGAGAAGGAATTGGACTGCATTTGATCACCGAAATTGGTAGGCGGTGAATATAATTTTTAGCCAATGAAATGTCGAGAAAGATTCGCCCCTAAGTACATCCGACACCGAGGTAACATCTGGAGCGACCTGACCTATTTCGACGTCGTCCAAACTCAATTTACTAAAATGAAGCGTCTGCTGAATATATATGAACAGGGGCTCCGTATTTGTGAGCGAAACTTGTCACAGTTAATGGTTTCTGGGTGCTCCTGCTCCGGCCACCATCGCGGGCCTTCCGAGTCACATGACCCGGTCACGTGAAACTGTCACATGACCGGGTTCGGTCAAGCTAACGTCGGCTCTGGTAGGCCGTCCAGAGCATCTGCAATTATGTAGATTTCTAAAGAGCAGTAATGTGTATTTGTGCTGCTTTAACTCAGCACAGATGCCCTATTTCGACTGACACCTCGGAAGGCTCCCTCCAGGGAATGCCGAACGTTTTACGTGGACAACTGTTGAGGCCATTCGCAGCAATGACAGCTGTTTGTATACGGTTGTTTTGTGGCACAAATATGGGAGAAATGGGACAATATTCCGTCGACTAGGACGCGTCCCTTGACGGCTAATGAAAGGTGACGGGAAATGTCAATGCTATGCATGCCCAGGGCTATGTGTGAGTGTGTCTGGCCAGCTTTATATAATAATAATAACAATAATATAATAATAATATGGTATGGTTTATTTTCCACTCACACACACACACACACACACACACATATATATATATATATATATATATATATATACATAGTAAAGTATATAATCTTTTTGTGTTAAATTCATTACATATAAAGATAAAGAGAGTGAAGCCACAGTCGGCTTATATTCTCTCTGCTTAGTTGTTGCAAATAAGAATCATGTTCATATAGTTTTGTACAGGCGAAACAGTAAACGTTAAAACATAATATCATATTAATACATGTACATTAAGGCATATGTTCACCCATTCTGTCCAGCAGATAATACTATTGTAGTCGGTATATTATGTAAGTTAAATCTTTTGAGATAAGATAATTTATAATAGCAAATACTGCTTTTTTCCGTGACATAAAGCTGTTAAGTGTACAATTGCAATCGCTTTATACAGCACATTTATTCCAAATGATAATATCAGGGCGTCCTAGTGAATTCCTCATAAAGTTTGTCTTGGCCATAGGAGTATTCCGGAATTATGAATATTTTGTAATAACATGTAATCAAAGAATTGAGCATGTAGATACTTGCTCACTTTAAACACGAATATACATATAAAGTAGTTATAGATATTGTCAAATGTCACGATGTTCAGGTTTTTTTAATTTATGGATTCCAAACCCCCACCCCCTCCCTGTTATTATCCCTACCTCAATTTGTCCCTTCCCCTTCCAGCACCACCCCTTCCTCTGCGATTTCTTCTTTTCTTTTCCCTTTCATCTCCCTTCTACATTGTTTCTTCCCCTCTTCCAATAGTCTCCTCCATCCCAATATCCCTGTTATGGTGATATCGTCTCACCTTCTCCCTTCTTTCATCTCTCTCTTTTAACCCATCTATTTCTGTTCTTTCTCCGACTACCCAAAATGCTCCCCCCCCTTTCATCTCTCTCTTTTAACCCATCTATTTCTGTTCTTTCTCCGACTACCCAAAATGCTCCCCCCCCCTTTCATCTCGAGCACCCCCCCCCCATTCTCTCATAATGATCACCACTTCCATACATGACAATAACTGTGTCATATAATTAAGCTGGCAGGTTTCAGATTATTTGCTATCTTATAAAAAATGAACGTCTTTAACAATATAATAGTTATCGACAATCTCTGGGTATATTAAGGCTAAAAGGGTCGCTGCTTTTAGACTTAACCTAGGTGCACCCAAATTTCAATAAGTATATATATATATATATATATATATATATATATATATATATGTGTGTGTGTGTGTGTGTGTGAGTGTGTGTGTGTGTTGTGTGTGTGTGCGCGCGGGCGAGTGTGTGCATGTGTATGTATGTGTGTGTGAGCGCGCGCGCGCGTGTTGTTGCTGTTTTTAAGCAAGATAAACGTAACCGTCCTAACAACACAAACATCCATATGTGTCTGGATACGAGCTGCTAGACCTAACTATGACAGTTCATATTTATTATGTACGAAGCAGTTAATCCGATGAATGCTGAATGCGGTGACACCCCCAAACGACTTATATCGCCGGCACGTGACTGGCGCTCTCGACCGATAGATGGCGGCAGCAGTCGCCGACGTATCAACGCGAATCCGCCGCTCCCGGGGTGAATCATGGATCCAAGATTGGCTGCCATTCACCAGGTGTCGCTACCAACATAACAATACCGGTCTGCCAATCAAATGCCAGAATTTTGACGACGTCATCTCTGGAATAATTAAAGTTGGAGGGGCCAGATGGCGCCAGTAAGTCATGTTTGGCTTAATGACGTAGACCACCACGTCACATGCGCGTGATGGCTACATGACCACGTGATTAAAACCGGTGACGTAGTTTTATAATGGAAGCATTGAATGCATCCATTACGTTGCGGAATGAAGATTGAAGTTTTCGGGTAGCCATTACTAGACAGATTGGGAGATGGGGTTCATAAAGAATTTAATTAAAATATTTCCACAAGAATTATTTCATAATTATATTTGAGTGAGACAGTGAGTCAGTGGATGGATGAATGAGTGAGAGAGTGAGTGAGTGAGTTGGTAAGATCCACTATCATTTGGTCGGCGGGTTGGTCAGACAGTCA
Organism: Paralvinella palmiformis; assembly: GCA_025642065.1. NCBI lineage: Eukaryota > Metazoa > Annelida > Polychaeta > Terebellida > Alvinellidae > Paralvinella > Paralvinella palmiformis. The sequence continues at coordinate 189,381 of JAODUP010000542.1, read as the reverse complement.
GTTGGTCATTCAATCGGCCAGTCAGTGATTCGTTTAATCAACTAATCAATTAACAACACAAACAAAACATAAATCAATATATCAATAAACCGACAAATCAATCAAGCATATAATGCACTTATATCACGGAAATTAGTTTTAAGTATATCTTTTCCAAACATTTTATGACCAAGGCATATATCACACCCGGATCTACAAGCTGGGCGTTTACCGTTGTCATGGATACAAAGATGACCGCGGCGGCTTCCTATATTATCGCCCACGCGGGTAGGCCGATCACTTTCTTTATTCCACCAGAAGCCATTTCGGGATCCTTCGTCGGACTTCGAGCGGTTCATCATCCTTCGGCCGGCATCAATCATCTGCTGCCGTAAAACGGCTCTTACGTTACACATGTAGGCGTCCCTAGTGAGCTACTCGTTACCATGGCAAGCGATATGATGTTTGCGTTAAACAAACTCTCCACTACCCACATCCGGCCGTCAACCATTAGAAATGATGATATGTTGTGGCTGAGATGGCATGGTGACGCTGGGATGTCGCCTTGATGCGGCTATAAGACAGTGTTTGTCGTCCAATGGCTCGGACCTTCTAAGATCGCAGTATTAAATTATAATAATAATAATAATATAAATAATAACATTTAATCAGTATTGGTCATTGATAGGTGTTTTAGATTTGAGGAAACATAATTTTAGACAAAGGGTGGTGTATTACAAATAGGCTAATTTAATAAGTCCGTTTCTGGATTTTTACAAACTAGCAAAAATGTTTAATGTGAAAGGCTAACAGTTTTAGTAGCCTGAGAGTTAATGTTCGGCAATATTTCTCCCGGCACGTTGTTCTGCGGGTGTGTGCATGTGTCGGACTGTCAGATGGGTGTAGACCGCACATCCTATAAACTCGGTGTTTCTCTCTCTCTCTCTCTCTCTCTCTCTCTCTCTCGTTGTCTCTCTGTATATATATATATATATATATATATATATATATATATATATATATATATATATATATATATATATTGTGTGTGTGTGTGTGCGGGTGTATGTGACTCCCCCCTCTCTCTCTTTCTCGCTGTGTGTCTGTGTGTGTGCATGTGCCTTTCAACAAAATCTCTGAATATGATGGCGTTGTAGCCGTCGACAAGACTCCACACACTCAATATTAGTAATCAATTACGTATACAGGTAGTCGTCGATTTACGATCGACCCAACTTACGACAGTTAGACTTTATGACCGACAATACGACTTAGAGACGATTATAGCATCATTTACATAGTATAATAAACGTAAGGTAATTATAACATAGGCCGACTTACGACCGGATCAACTTACGACCGGTCAAGATCGTAACCAATCAATACGTCAACCTATATTCATATTCACCTATAAAACAAATCACATATCGGTTCCGCTGCACGTTTTCCACTGTTCCTTGTTCGGTTCTCGTACAATCTGACCATCCTAGGATGGATAACTTCATTTTCCATCCCCGATACCAATAAATTAGATACACAATCGTATCTTTATTAACTTTTTTTATTATCGACGATTCTCATAATTGGATCAATAACAATTAGGATATTGGGATGCAGATTTTCCGATCTAGTTTTTGAACCATACTAATCCACTCACCCATTTACTCACTCACTCATACACTCACTCACTGTTACATACACCACATTTGTTTGATTTACTAGTTTGGGGTTTTTGAAACTAAAGACTAGATACTTGTATTGAAACCGCCAAACTATTATCTATCTATCTATCTATCTATCTATCTATCTATCTATATATATATATATATATATATGTATGTATATATATTACTAATTAACCTGACAAGGAGTCTTAGGTGATGTAACATAGACGTTTATGAGATGCAATAATAATGACAGATAATACTACCGAGACTCTTCTTAACGTATTATTGGTGTCATCTGAGGCGACACCTGATGAATATAATCACTAACTAAGGCGGCCATGTTGGTATGTTGACATTAGATGTGTTCCCTGGAAACCGTAAGCTGGGTAGTTCTGAAGAATGTAATTAGGTGACATAAGACACTTAGAGTACTCGGGATCTCAATTCAGGAATGAGATATGTGTTAGTCATTGGAAAGAGGTCAGTACTCTTTTTCTCTCTTCCACACACACACACACACACACACACACACACACACACACACACACACACACACACACACACACACACACAAGGGACTGGTGAGATATTACATATGTCTCAGCAAGAAAAGTCGCCACTCTGGATTCAGTCCCCTGAAGAAACGTCAAGAGTTTGAATTCACGGCTGTAGATGATTCGCTTTTTCTTTTTGCTTTTTGTTGCAATTAGTGGGGGGTTAGCCATTTCTGGTCATATTTCGACAGGAATATTAGGAACTGGTGAGACATTAGACTCTGGATTTAGTCCCCTGAAGAATCGTCCAGAGTTCGAGATTATCTGTTGCCTGTGCCTTATTATACATAGCTAAAACACACGCACGCACGCGCGCCACGCATACACACACACACATACACACACATACACACACACACACGGAGAGAGAGAGAGAGAGAGAGTGAGAGAGATTGAATTTAATTCAGCTTCCTACTTTGACTCATAAGAGGACAATAACTGAACAGAAATATCTCAGATGTAGTCGGCTTGTTTTTTTCTTCTCTGATCGATCCACGGCACTATTTAATGAAAATAACTGACAGTGAAGAGAGTAAATTAATCGCCTCTTACGTTAGTAATTAATCACGGTGTTAATTCTTCAATAATAATAATAATAATAATAATAATAATAATAATAATAATAATAATACAAACTTGACCTGTTCTTTTAATATTTAACCACAGAGCGGATACATGATTGTTAGTATCCCGCGCTCATACAAAATATTTGATATTTAGAATCGGCACAGAAATAACGAGAGTCAATAATAAGAAGATGAATTAGGTAAAATGATATTAATATTCATAACTAGAAAATATTTTGTCTATGCCAGTTGTTAACAGAAGAAAAGTGGTTGACTTATACCAGTCTATGTATGTCTTAGTCTTCTGGCTTGGTGCATGTCTCCTACCTATATCTATCTATCTATCTATCTATCTATCTATCTATCTATATATCTATCTATCTATCTATCTATCTATCTATCTATCCATCTATCTACCTATCTATCCATCTATCTGCATGCGCGCGCGTGTTTGTGTGTGTGTGTGTGTGAGTGATATATCCGCCTCTCTGTGTGTGTATACGTGTGTGTGTGTGTGTGCGTATTTTTGTGTGAGAAAGAGGGAGAGAGAGAGAATGTCGTTGCTAATTGGCTGTCCATTGTGTGTGTCAGTAAAACGTATAAAATATTCGCATTAATGCCTCAAAATGAAAACAGATGGCATTATTTTCTTGCCGTAGATAAACCAGATGTTCCACCTAAAAATCACCCTTCATCTACTACATAAATAATTAAATTTCTCTGGAATATGTTCCAGTTCCATATTACCAATCACACATCGTCAGCTATATATTGGCCATCGAATATTATCGACCACTTATTACAAGACTCTTATGGCTGACCACGTATTGAACTTATCCATGGCCTAGGTAGTAGCACGGTTCGCCGCAGGCCTCTAGCATATAGGTTCAAACCCCAGCCGACCTATGACTGAAAGATGTTTCATCTTACACTTAGCCTCCTAACCAGCTAACGTGGCCGCAACTAAAGCGCGGTGTAACCTCCACCCCACCCCACCCCCTCCCTCGTCCCGATGTGCGGAGGCTGGGGTTAGCCAGATGTCACACCCTGATCTTCCCAATCTGAGAAAATCTTCCTCAATCTCCGTTCGATCTTCTTCTATTATCACCCGTGAGCTAGTATGACAGATGTCGTTAGCGGTGATATCAGTATTTGTGCCAATACGTCATCCGAGACAATATTCATCCGGAGCCTATTGTAAACAAAACCTTTATTTCCCATTCGCTCCCGAGATATTTATAGAAACCCGATCGACATGAATAGTCTCGCGGCCAAATAACGTCCCAGGGGAGATTTGATTCGAGATCTTTGAAGTCCGTGCACACAACCACCACCTCATGAAAAGTGTTAGCCACGCCATTCGCTGTGATCTAGATATTATAGGAATAATTTGAATAAAATGATTTTGAGCAAATATCAAGCGCCACATCTAAACGTGTCGACACGTTAAAGGTATGAACTAAGTTCGGCACTGGATATTTCTGAAGTAAATTTGGTTATTCGACCAGCCAATCCGAACGTACACGTGAAACGGGAATACTGGACTGGGCAACAAACGCCCTGAAACAGATCGGAAAGAACAAACCCGGCTTTCAAGCCAATGCCAGCTTTTCCCGACAGAAGTTCCCAGAACGGTCGTATACCAACCGCCCATCATTTACTGAAATATGATAAATACGGTATATCAAGAACGATTTACTGAGTTGTTAGAATCCGAGTTCGGTGGGTAACATAGAATGATCAGTAAGCTCTTTTCTTTTGAGGTGGTCTGGGTGAGTGGGTAAATTAAACTTGGACACGGCATCCTCATAAATAGTACCACAACTGGATGACATATTTCTACAGTGATACTTAGCAACATAACTGATTTGAGTCAACCCAGCTCTTCTCACTGACAGACTGACTGACTGACTGACTGACTGACTGACTGACTGACTGACTGACTCACTCACTCACTCACTCACTCACTCAATCACTCACCCTCGTCTCACGATGTTGGTCTGCTAGACCTCCGTTAACGCACAGCTGTCAACGTGCCGTGGAAGAGCCAAGTGCCTCGGAAAGTGTCAAGGACGCAGATACCGTAGGCAGATCACGTGTTCTTGGTATTCAGGTCACATTTTGGATCAGATTTGCTCCGTTACAGGTCATCAGTCTCTAGGGACACTGAACGCTGTCATCTATAACTGTGTCAGATGTGTCTTGGATACGGCCATGTTCTGATCCTGTCGACACCTTTTCTGCTAATGAAGCCAATAGAATATTTATTTCACTTCTGAAATATTAACGAAACATGGACGACCGCTTGCTTCAGCCTCACTCCCCTTGCGCATACGCGCGCGCGCGCACACACACACGCACACACTCAGAGATACACAAACATACGCACACAGACAGACAGACACACACACACACACCAATTACAGTAGATCCAGTCACATGACATGGTCACCTAAAAAGATGCCACCCGGGTAACTGACGTACAGGTGAATGTACAGGTGAATGAATTAAGACAGCAATGATAATAAATCCCCAATAATTAAAACCATTGGCTTAATATGTTTAGGTTTATAACAATAATAATAATAATAATAATAATAATAACAATATTAATAATAATAATCATTTTACAAATTTACTCATGTGGATAATGATACAGGCTAGCACAGTGCTGACATCTGGTGATGGAATGTTTCTCTACTCTCCCATGTAATCTCATAATCTAGAGAGTGTCGTTTGATAAACGATAGATAATCCTGCCGTAACTGATCAGATTAGACAGTCTGTAGATGATGTATTTAGATCTTCTCCTCTCAATGTTAGTATTACTGTTATAGTCAATATTTAACGATAGATAATAATGATGAGCCCATATCCGTGTGTAATGTTCATCGTCTGAGGCCGGTTTAATTGACGTTGGAGTCGACCGACTTTAGAGGTAGAGTAATGAGTGTTTGAGTGATTGAATGGGCTAAGAAATTGGTGAGTAAGTTAGTTCTTGAGTGAGCGAGGTAGTGGGCTAATACGTGAGTAAATGGGCGAGTGAGTGAATGAGTGAGTGAGTGTGTGATTTAGTGATTGAGTGGTTTAGTGATTTAGTGAGTGAGTGAGTGATTGATTGATTGATTGATTGATTGATTGATTGATTGAGTGAGTGAGTGAGTGAGTGAGTGAGTGAGTGAGTGAGTGAGTGAGTGAAATGATCATATATCTCAAATAGAACAAAAGTTAATTTAGATACCTAATTTGGTGTCTCATAAATCGTACCATTACTAGTTAACTGACTGTCTGACTGACTGCTTGTCTAACTGACTGACTGACTGACTGACTGACTGCTTGTCTAACTGACTGACTGACTGACTGACTAACTGACTGACTGAATGAATGAATGAATGAGTGTCCACCTACCAACCTAATATCTATCGGCAACTGTAACCAGCCCTCTAGCCCGCCGACCTCAAATATTGACATTCCTCAACGCTCCTCGCGAGTTATCACAAATCGTCCATATTGTCACATCTGTTGATGACAATCATTAATCATCTTAACACATCTGCGCACATCTGCATAATGATTGTCTCCTGTTTAACGGGCCGGCTGCAGCTGACAGCTGTCCAGCTGTTGGTCGGGTCAACACCAGATTACCAACATAAGACGGGCACTGTCGGCAAAACTGTCAGTCTGGCGTGAATAAACCACTTATTATCGCCCAGTTTTGCTCGTTTCCATACTATTTCAGGCTACAACGTTTCTCCCCCCTCACCGTCCTATATACCGCTCTTTATAACTGTGTTATAAGGGCTTAGGGAATAATATTCGGTGTGACGCATGTGTTTGTGTGTATGTGCATGTGTGTAGGTGTTTGTGTGTTTGTTATATATATATATATATATATATATATATATATATATATATATATATGTGTGTTTGTGTGTGTGCGTGTGTGTGTGTATGTGTGTGACGACGACCATTCAGCGGGATACTCTCCGAGATTTAGCGCAAGATAATTTCTATTAATGAGACAAGACACGTGTTATCTGAAGCGATCATCTTCAACACGTCTCTCTCACAATCATATGCAGATCGTCCCACGTAACAAACAGCGTTCTTATTAAACCGGAAGCTAAAAAACAACAACAGATTATATACACCGCGGATAACATTACAGGGTTCCATTAATTAAGACACGTACGGAAATGAAGCAAGCTTTCCGGCAATTAGTCTTCAACTATGATGAAATTAAATGAGGGACGATTTGAGATATGTGATAATACAGGTGTGTCCGGTGTGTCTCAACGATGTTTAATTGAGGTTTATCTAAGTGCGGAAAGAAATATTTGTTTGCATCTTATTAATATATATATATATATATATATATATATATATATATATGTGTGTGTGTGTGTGTGTGTGTGTGTGTGTGTGTGTGTAAGTGTGTTGTGTGTGTGTGTGTCATCTGGAAAGTGTATCTGTAATGTACCATGACACAGGACTACCTGAAATAGGTCATAACATAGGCCTATCTGTACTGGATCATAATACAGGCGTATCTGCAATGGATCATAGCACAGGCGTGTCTGTAATCGATTATAACACAGGTGTATCAGTAATGGATTGTAACACAGGTGTATCAGTAATGGATCATAACACTGTTGTATCCGTAATGGATCGTAACACAGGGGTATCTGTAATGGATCGTAACACAGGTGTCTCTGTAGTAGATCATAACACAGGTGTATTTGGAATGGATCATTACACAGGTGTATCAGTAATTGATCGCAACACGGTGTATCTCTAATTTACCTACGTGGATGGATACGAAAATTTAAACAAGATAGCTAACACTTGGATGCTAAGACAATCGTATTAAAGTACTTGTTATTGTTGTATATTCGTGATTCAGGTTGTGGTTTCCCTATTTACCACTCATGAAACGCTATTGCTCTATTTGTAAAGGAGAGAGTCATAGGCTAACGATTACTCTTTGCAAAAGGTGGACAAATCTCTGCGAGTAATAAGATCAGAAGATTGTATCATAACAGCCGGATAACAGGCGGTTAACAGCTGGACAGATTGGATTGCACAATGTGACTGTATGAGAAAATATAGAATACATTGTAACGAATTTCGCTTTTATCTGATGCAAATGTTTTATCTTTTGATGAATCTCTCCTTTTCTCTCATTCTCACTCACTCAATGACTCACTCACTCTCTCTCTCTCTCTTTCCCTCTCTCTCTCTCTCTCTCTCTCTCTCACTCCCACAACATCAACATCTAAACAACTTCTGAAATGTATACTGCCATGAACCTATACATAAATAAAACTATACATACGTCAATTTAACTATTAAACAACATCCTCCTGCGTAGATATCTACTTACGTATAGACCTATACATGTGTCTGGGCTACTCATCAGCCTGTTGGGTCAAGCTAATCCGCTTTTCGTGTGTTTTAAAAGTATGTTGGGGGTGGGGTGCATGCGTGTGGATGGATGGATGGATGGATGCTCTTTATTTCCCCTTCCGGGAGTACATAACAAATGTTATGAATAACAGTAACTTTATATACAGGCATTTACACTCATCTATATGATGAAATGTCCATTGCTATGGGAAGCACTTGTCTAACGGATGACCTCCATTAGAGATATCAGTTCATTTCCAGCTATACAACAATATTCAATGTAATTATTGACAACATAACAATTTAAAGAATTTTTTTTGATAAGGTAGTATCTAGAAAAACTTGGTCTGTAGAACTGAGCAATTGAACTTCTTGTTCACAATCTAATGTGTCAAGACTATTGTCCCAGGCTTTAGAGCGTGAACCAACTATTCCTCCGCACCTCATTATATAGTGTTCTACGGTATCGGTGTACTCCTGACCACATACTGTACATATATCAGCATTGTCTAACTTCTCTGGGTAGGCCAGAAGCCTCACAGTATTCATCAAAGATTTTCGACATTCCATTTTACATTTTATGACTGAGTATATCACACTAGGTGGTAGCGATTCATGAACACGCAGAAACCTATGGGCTCCTTTGTCTACAAGTTCTGCTTTCCATCTTCTCTGTTCGTGGGTTAGGATCGCTTGGTACACTGTTTGAGACTACAGTTTCTTGTTTTCTAAAGTGCCTCCTGTGAAATAAGATAGGACATGTCCTGTCATATCATGCTGGATTATCACCGACCATAAACTGTATGTATAACTTTTCATGTCAACTGTTTGTGGAGCAAATATGATAAAATACATCCATGACTAAACATCCATTTTATGCACTCAAACTGAATGAATACATATAATGATAATACGACTATCCACCTATAACACATCTCTATACGTGTATCGCGTGATACACAAACGATATGGTGGAGGTACCTGGATATTCTACACAGATGCAATTGTGATAAGATGAATTGATGGACACACACACACACACACAGGGAGAGAGAGAGGGAGTAATTTTAGTATAAAGTAACTTCATTGACCGATATAATGGTATATTCTTATCTTAGTATGTGCAGTTGCTGATAAACGGTCATTTCTGTATAGAGCATTCTTACACCGTGTTTCAGGTAACATTCTACTAAAACATGAATAAGCCGTAAAGGGGTTATTTTTATGCGCTCATTCTCTGATTAGTATAATCTCAATTAGCTTTGTCATCATCATCAACCTAATCATCATCATCATCATCATCATCATCATCACATCACCACCCTAACAACTATCGCCACTACCTGAAAGACTCCCCTTATCCCGCACGACAAACGTTGCCATAAACACCGCAACCACGGGCGCCACCATCCTGCAAATAAAGACTAACAACAACAAAGTCATCATGCTGTCTCGCCTCTGAAAAACGATTCGAAAAATATGAGCATTGTTCAAGCTTAATTAACCCCAGGCGAGGCGTTAGTACTTCCAGACCGCTCGCTGAATGTTGTAGTCAACTAATGAACATCGCTCAGTGATAATCTAGGCTTTAAACAGTCAGCGATCCTAGCGGATGTCTTCAGCTATAGCGTCATTGCTATGGCTCGTTTCTTAGCACACCATAAACGTATTCTCATATTTATTGAGGACGGCTTGAATATATATGTGTTTGGGTTTAGTAGTTGGCACACTCCTGAAGGATAAGGCGTTGAATAAATATAGTATTTTAGACTAATATTTAGATAAATATCGCCCGAGTTAGATCACGCTTGTGATGTAAATCAGGATATATTGTCATTATTCGAATAACATAACTATAGACACATTATCTTTGGCATTCAAATCCAATAAAAGGCTTTCTCTTGAAATTGACAACATACACCGACATTTGCTCACCATTTGTCGATTACCTGTTTTGAATGACGGTGAAATATCGTTGCGTTATTAATTAATTTCTGTTAAACACCAGATTGTTCGGCTTTTGTGGTCGAATGTCATAGGGAGATAGATAGATAGATAGATAGATAGATAGATAGATACACACACACACACACACACACACACACACACACACACACACACACACACACACACACACACACACTATATAGATATATATATATATATTGATAGAGAGAGAGAGAGAGAGAGAGGGAGGGAGTGAGAGATTTATCACAGTAACACCTCAGCATGCCAAAGATACATCCCGCCCAGTCTACCGGGACCGTGATCTATCGATCCCCAGAGTCGTGCCATTCGTTACAAGTCTACCTGTAATTAACACACCTGTGCACGTCATCCGTGACCACGTGACAGATTTATTATCACACTAGTGTCAACATCACACCAAAATAATAAAAAAACCTTTTATTCCCAAATACTGTTAATTCTCCGTGGGTGGTGCTTTTGTCGCCTAATGCAACGTTTGTGCCGCCACCATAGACTGTTTACATCATCCATAACGACGACGCGCTAAAACGAGGCTACGAGATCAAAGCCAGAAAGAGTGGGATTAAGGGAAGATCGAATGAATCAGTAAATGAGTGAGTGCGTCGGTTGGTTAACGATCCATCCAGGGTCGGTGGCAATTGTTTGTGTGGCATGAAAAGTACTAATATGGGCATGTCATAATGTTTGAGTGTTGTTCTGATAATGTTGTCTATTGAGATGTATCCAGTTTGCGTGCACACTGCGGTTTGTCGGTTGGAACATACCTAAAACCCCGCTCACATACACATACACACAAACTGATAACACGCACATAGCTGAGTATGCACCCAAGGATGGATGCAGACGGACGAACATACAGGCATACATACTTACATCCATACATAGAGACAGAGATACAGATAAACAGACAACCAGACAGACATCCAGCCAGACAGACAGACAGACAGACAGACATAATGACAGACAGGCACGCAGGTAGGCATACATGCAGGCAAGCAGGTACCCTCACACAAACACATACACTCACTCCCTAATATATATATATATATATATATATATATATATATATATATATATATATATATATACCCACACACACAGACATACACAATCATACAAATGTAATTTGGTAAAATTGTCCTCATCTCTACACTTAAGTTTACCTGATAGTCGAATCAATTTCGGTTCATGGTAATTTTATTTACTCCAATATTTAGTTCCACGATAACATATCTATTAACCGGGACATCATTGTAACTCGGTAATCCTATGACGAAGTATCCGGTATGTTATCAAATTTTATGTTCAATAAGTTATCTATTTATTCGGTTTAAATTATACGAATATCTGAAGGGGTGACGTTTCTCAGTATTAAGCCGGCACTTTTTTTATTAAACGACTTGTAATGTACATTGGAATTACTGGAGCGCCGCAGTGCCATCTAGCGGCCGGCCATCGTACTAGTTATTATATAGCCAGTAGGCTACAAGTAGGGTATCATTAATCTAACTAAAATCTAAAATGTCGTCTATCTATACACATCCATCATTATAATCTGGCAGCACTTAATATAATCCAGTACATTAGTAGCGCAAGTGAAGCAGACGATCGACTGACTTCGTGGCTATTTCTCTCTCTCTCTCTCACTCCCTCTCTCTCTCTCTCTGTCACACACTCTGTGTGTGTGTGTGTTTCTGTGTGTATATGTATGTGTATATGCGTGTATGCCAACCCTTCCTCCCCCCTCTCTCTCTCTGTGCGTGCGTGTGTGTGCGTGTGCCAATGTTATGGTTCTCGCTTATTTGAGCAATAATGGACGAATTTGTCTGAATATTATCATAAGTGGTAGACGTAAGAATAGAACACGTCATAATCGTATTGAAAACAGTAAAATTTCAAATTAAATATTACTTGCTTTGTCATAGATATAATAAAGATAATTGTTTTGTCATAGATATATATAAAATAACGATAATAATAGTTGTATTTCGCCGTATCCAGTTAGATATGTACTCCAAGGCGCTTTACGGTATTATTTTACCTGTTTAAAGCCAGCACACACCTCAACAACAACCAAGTGAGCTTACAAGGCATGCCGCCATTACAGACGCAACGTGCTACATATTTTACATTGTGACATATGTTACATGCAAAACGTTAGATTACCCATCACCCAGCCCGTCAGGTTCTCATTCTGTCTGAACCGGTCGCTTCGTGACGGCATCGTAGCTCAGGAACCTCGAACCCCCCACCCCGAAGGTTACGAGTCCAACGCTTCAACTAAATGCGCCGCCACGACTCGACAAATTAATATTAACGGATGGCAGATGCCATTATGTGACCCACCTATTTATTTGAGGGTGACGTTGAGGTGGTATGAAAGTAGCTTCGGGCTTCTGATAATGTTCCAATAACCTAACCAAAATCTCAAATATCTTCTATCTGTGCTCATCCATCACTGCGTCCTGACAGCGCCTAATGCAATTTATCAGAGAAATAGACTCTTCGGCGGACAACGGACACAAAATGGCGTGCCTACCAGCCTCAGTTTGATTCCAGCCGCATTTCCTGGGCTTTTAGACCCCGATTTCGTCTGCGGGATTTGCTTCTAGAAATCTTCTCGGAGCAAATTTATTATCAAACATCTGTAGACGAACTTTTTCAAACGATCCGGAAATCGAATTGAGAAGGTCGACCTGACTGTGGTCACCTGACATAAATATAAAACATGTCATAACGACCTAACCTTATTTCTAAGCCGACGATTATATCTCTGTGCGTAGATTGTTTTCGTATTATATTATACAAATATGTATTATATTATAAATTGTTTTCAAGCTGATGACGTCATTGTTGCTGTTTTGAACGCTTAAAGGAGTTACCGTTCAGACTTGAATTGTTGTTCTTATTGTTGTTAACCTCTCACTTTGTTGGTGTTGTGTTGTTATTGTTGTTGTTGCTATCACAGCCTTCTTGCCAATATTCGTACTAGTAATCACAGTGTTGTTGTTATTGTTAATGCTATTTTTGCTGCTATTGTTGTTGTACTTGTTTATATAGAACTTGTGGTTGATATAATTTTGAGTTGTATTACTGCTATTATTATTATTAGTCAGTTATGTTTGATATTGTTATTTGTTATTGTCATTAGTGCTATTATTATTATTATTAATGTTGTTGTGGTGTTGATGGTGGTGATAATGCTTGTTATTTTTGTTACTGTTTTTGTTACTGTTTTTGCTGTAGTTGGGCGAGGTTCTAATTGGTATCATTTTTAATTGCATTACTATTACTATTATTAATTATTAGCCGGTTATTTGTGTTCCTTTTTGCCATAACTGTTGCTTTCCGTTGCTGTTCCTGTTATTTACATAACTAATTTAGATCATCAACACGTAAAGGTAAAAATAGCTCATCCGTACAGCACGACCTGCATTAGATGACCAACGGAAACAGCCCCTCGTGTGGTCCTTACCCCTGGGTGATCTATTACGGCATATTCGATTGTTTGCGATGGATAACTGTCTATGAACCATTTCCGCCGACCACGCTTGTCTCTGTTAAAACATCGGACTACTCAATACAGCTGGTCGCTGCGATAGGTTTGACTGTGGCGGTATTCCACGTCACGCAAAGCGTCGTTTCTGTCCGTAATATTGCCAATCGTGGCACCTGAACTACACGTGGTCGTTTGTATTCTATGGCGTCTTCTCTATCCTTCCTTCCCCACCACGTCAACGGGCTGTCTGCCAGTTTTTTCCCATGCTGTTTCTTAGCTCATGTGTCCCTTCACTACTTCGTGTCATCACTATACTTCATAAGCTCCTCTTCTCTTTATTATGCGGCCTATAAATCCCGTTTCCGGTGTTCCAGTTTCGCTGATGAATGTTTGGTCGTTTTGATTTGGCTCATCGGAAGAGGTCTGTATCGTTTCAGTTCCGTGTCCGCGAAACACTCGGACACGTTGCAGCACAATCTGTGTACAATAGATAAACGATCACGGATTTTAATTGGAGATTCATAGATGGCGCTATAGTTGTAATGGCGTGCTCGGTGTTTAGCCCAGTCGCGCCACCTAGTAACGATAGCACCGATTATTAAGAAGCGAAAATCATGTAAGCGGCACTCGCATGGCAACAAGCTTCTTTTTTCCTGACGTATCACGCCACCTAGCCGCCACAGACGAAACGAATTCGACATACCTATTTTAGGTTATGTTAGCTGAGAACGAACCGAGCTAACACAATCCAACACATTTAAAGGCGATACGGGTTCTCCCTATTCCCGCCTGCTATACCGTTGGCAGTTTATCCGACACGGGATCTCCACCAGGGAGCGTGCCATTTTAACCCCGGTATCACATCTTCTGACATTTGCCCAGAAAGAACCGAACCAGGTTTTAAATATCCATAAATTTAGAAGCATTACGGTTTAATTTGGGAACATCGCTTTAAGAGAGAACTCACCTGATGGGACAGGACTGAAATGCCATTTTGGTGTTGTCTTTAATTCGTTAACAAATAAAATTCGGCGAATCTACCTTACACGACCTTTTGTTTTAGGTCAGCTCAACAAAAACGAGATAATTTCAAATTCACAAATTAATTATCCTGGTGTCGTTTCTGTATTATATATTCTTTGGTGCCATCATTGGCATGCCGTTTAGATGTCATTGGCTTGATGACATTAATGAAGAGTTCAAAACTCAAATTAAATTCATTTTATACGATAGACATACCAAAAGGCCAAATATGTCTCATAAATACGCCACAATCAATAGGTACTGCATTGATTCATATATTATCAGCCAAAACAAATAGTAGTTTATTTGATATACTACAGATTAACTGTTATTTAATTTGCCGAAAAAAAAAAAATTATATATATATATATATATATATATATATATATATATATATATATATATATATATATATAATAATAGTAATACTAATAATACTAAATATTTACATTTGATAAATTTTTAATGTTTAAACTTCATTTCTATAATCCTGGTACATTAAGATTACGAAACCGGAATCTTCGTATAAAAGACATCGATTTGAAGCAATAAAATAGACAGAATAACCTTCGTGACAAGATCGTAGGCTGTAAAGCGGCAGATTATCGGTAAATCGACAAAAGCGCGCTGCTGAAAGGACATCAATCTTCGAAGTTTGCGTGTTAATATAATAAACCGAAGCCAGCGATGACTGATGAACGAGTAGTTGGCCTGATAGCTCGGCGAGGTCGTCGTCATCCGCCACCTGGAGGCAAAATCTTTTTACGGGATTTGACGTTTTACCTCGTTGAACCGGATTACATAATTTTCATCTTTTAGCGTTGATGTAACATAAATCGTCATCCCTATATCATCACATCGAGAAAGATGTTGAAAGAGATAACTGATATCGTGTGGAAGTGATTTTCGATAGTAAAGACAGTTGAATGGATTTATGTTTGGGTTAAAGATTCCGATCACAATAGGCAATTACTATTAATTCTTTCAAGTCGCGCACAAATAGAGGTAATTAATGTGTGAGTATGTGAGTCAGTTAGTGAGTGAACGAGTAAACGAACAAATCGGTGAGTGGGTGAATGGGTGAGTATGTGAGTGAGTGAATGATATATATTGTGAATTAGAGAGAGTGTGTTAGTGAGTGAGTGCTAACACTTGTGAATGAATGATTGAATGAATGAATGAATGAATGATGAATGAGTGCACGACTGAATGAATGGTTGTGAGTTAGTGAGTGATGGAAGTGAGTGAGTGAGTGAGTGAGTGAGTGAGTGAGTGAGTGAGTGAGTGAGTGAGTGAGTGAGTGAGTGAGTGAGTCGATAAAGTGTAAGTGTGTACTACGTTTATGGTGGGTGTTTGTGTGTTGGTGGTGTGTGTGTGTGTTGGGGGTTGTGGTAGTGTTAATAGTGTAGTATTTGTAGTGGCCAACTGCCCAAACAAGTCAAATGAGAAACATGGTACAGAATGTGATAACTTTCTGGATCAAACCACAGACTTAAATAAATGAACTAAATCCACCAATAACAACTATTTATCAGAACGAGGGCAATAAATAATCTCTGGATAAGCAACGCGTATCATCTCCGCTTTGATAAACCCACATAACTGAGATCGTAGATACTTGAACTGTTGATTGTGATAGGTCCATAATACGACTAGGACACCTCCATAGTCTAACTAACAACGTCTTTGGGCAGCGATCTTGACCACCTCAGTTCAAATCTCGGTGTGGCATGTCTGAACGAAGTTTGATCGCTCTCTTCGCCTCATTACCTTTGGAGGTCCCTCGGTCCATATATCCTACCGGATTCTCAAAAGTGGCCGTAAACCAACAAACACACGCAAACAACCTAAATACAACCACTCATAACATTGCTTCTTATCACTAAGTCTACTAGCCTACTTTTGTCAGTCGACATATCTTATTTATAATTAACATTTTCCGTTTCTCTTATTTTCATCCGTTATTCCCTGTTTTCTCATCACCATTTTGCCATTTCTCGCATTTATTACTGCCATCTAACACTTCCTTCTCGTGATGCCGCTATTTGAGACCTTTCTTCCGTCTCAATGCCATCTAAAATGGCCTGTTTGTATTACTGCCATCCGACGCTTCCCGTTCGACTCACCGCCGTTCGACATTTCCCGTTTTCGTCGGGGCCAGCCGAAGTTCCTTTGATCATGCTCAAACTCGACACCGAGTCACGTACCGCTGACTCGGAACTCGTCCGGAGAATCGCATAAAACCTTATCGGGCGCCAATCCTGGCCGTAAGAAAGCGGAAGGGTCTTTATGACGTCAGATCAAGTCACCATCATAAAACACGAAACAATCTCGCATCAACATGCATGCACACGATGGCCCGCTAACAAAGTGGAGACAATGGCCATTGTTGGCGGTTACGGGAAGGCATTATAAAGGGACGCCATTGTGGTTTCGGCGCCATAGTGTAGGCCACGTCTTAGTGATCGGCTGAAAATTACCGGACATCTACAACGAGAGAAGTAATCCGCTGGAAGCTTGGCATTGTCTGTCTCATTGTTGCCCCGTTTTTCTTAGAGAGAGAGATAGAGAGAGTGTGAGTGAGAGTGAGAGAGAATGAGAGAGAGAGAGACAAACACACACACACACACACACACACAGAGAGAGAGAGAGGGGGGGGGGAGAGTGAGAGAGTGAGAGAGTGAGAGAGAGAGAGTCAAAGAGAGAGAGAGAGAGAGACGGGGGGGGGGGGAGACAGGGAGAGTGAGAGAGTGAGAGAGAGAGAGTCAAAGAGAGAGAGAGAGAGAGAGAGAGAGAGAGTTTCGACGGAAAACGTTTTATCGCTTTGCGTTCTTCGTCCAACTGCTGGTTATAGTTACTACTTTTATACTACAACTACTACTACTACCACTACTACTACTACTACTACAGCTACTTATAATACTACCACTACTGTTACTACTACTATTACGGATGTAGCTGTAACAACAACAACAACAACAACATCAATATTATTATCGTGAACAACAATGATGTCAATAACTATTATTAAAACACACACACACACATTAAGGTATTAAGCTGCGTACAGAGTTTTTCCCATATTATGAGTAATTAGATTACACTGATATAGGAAATTTGTTAAATGTATAGCTATTATAATCCCGACGTGTCATTCGCAGTATCGGAGATCTGCCTGAAATCCGCTGTTCTCGACCATGGGTCAAATAGATCAAGTGGATAGGCGCTTTAATTTAGATCCCACCACACCTAACTGCATATACTTAGGGACGCTAAATTAAGCGTGAATGAACGTTCCCTTAGTGATGAACGGAAACGTATGAGGGTTAGCTGTTAGGTTCGAGTAAATCGTAGTATTTACTCAGGTTTGAGACGATATTTCGTTCTAGTCCAGTAATAATCCATTGTGCGGTATTGCTACTTTGTTTTTATTTTAGTTTAATCGCTTCAGTGAGTCCATACTGTGTTAGTGTACATTCTCTTTGTTATGAACAAACTGTAATGTTTGTTAACACGCTGAGGCTATATATAGGGCTTGAATTTTCACTTAGGTTAGAGAAGAACTTCGACGCCAGACCAGTCGGACGTGTATTGATACATGGTTCATATAGGTAGGATTTATTCAGTTATTCGAACCCAGAATAAAGCTGAGGTCAGCATCTGAGGTGTCGAAATGCTTTATATACAGGTTTCTTTTGGACCACAGAAAATTACTGTTGAATGTAAACTGTGGTGTCAAAATAGTTTATGATATGTATGTAGCAAGTCACCATTGAACCACACGCACGTGTTTGTTGCGAGCTGTGGTATCAAATGGTATGTTTTTACGTGCTTCCGCTTTTTGTACGTAGCCTGCATGTAGCCGCTTTCCTGTGGGCGTGACATATTTGTCGCGTACGAAAAGCGAATTAGCTGGTTCCCACAGGCTGATGAGTAGACCAGACACATGCTTAGGTATACGCACACATTTATCAATATGTGGAGGTATTGAATATTTAATATTTAGATTAATGTATGTATAGTTGTATTTAGATTTATGGAGGTAGGTTTCGAAGGAGGTTTAGATATGTTGATGCTCTGTGCCTGTTGCCTCTTACTATGCACCAAAAACACACATACACACACATACACACACATACACACAAAATACACACATACACACATACACACATACACACATACACACATACACACATACACACATACACACATACACAAACACACATACACACATACACACATACACACAACACATACACATACACATACACATACACATACACATACACATACACACATACACACATACACACATACACACATACACACACACACACACACACACAGAGAGAGAGAGAGAGAGAGAGAGAGAAGGAGAGAGAGAGAGAGAAAAAAAAACAAAACACACGCACACATAAACGCAGAAAATACACGCAGATGGAAATACACCCAAACATGCAGACGGATTCAGTAGAGCTGTTTAGTTAGAATTAATCCTGATAATTAGCAATAGCTAACTGATAAGGTGCCATCAGTTGACCTTGAATCTAAATCTAAAACCACCTCCTGGTATCCAGTCTGATGTCAGATGGGATTTCCTAATTGACCTAATTTTGCGATAGGGTTGATTTAGAATGTGCTAGGGATTCATGAACCTAGTGTCAGCAGGGTCAATGGGTCACATAAATATCACTAATTGGGCAATCCTATAATTCAGTATCCAGCCATTTATGTGCTAGATCAAAGCCCAGACCACGCTCTCTCTCTCTCTCTCTCTCTCTCTCTCACTCACTCACCTACTCTCTCTCTCACTCTCTCTCTCTCCCATTACTTTCTCTCTTTCATAATCATTACTGTAGCTCGCCCGGTAGCTTGCTCAGCTTCTGATCTCAAACACGACATGGTTCGAGGTCCATTTCTGTAATAAAATATTTAGCTTATTCCCCTGTTCTTTACCTGGCCCCAAATTCGTAGGTGTGCACGAGGCTCTCTTTATTTTGGAGATTGACCGCGTGAGTGAGTTGTTTATTTAGCTTCAACGATGGTCTTACCTGAGAAGTATAGTTATGCGGAAGTTCCTTAGGTAAACATCTCCCAAACAGGATTATCATTACGATTTAAACTTTGAGCGGAAGGTGTGCAAACCAGCGCCCTATTGCACCGCTGAACGATGTGCAGAGAGCAAAATATGTATTCGAGGATGGAGGCGAATAGAAAATTGTAATTAATATTCCTATCAACAAAAAGGTTCATCCTCGCTATTGAATAATAGCAATGTCCAAAGGCACGTCTCTCTCACCAAGAGGATCCTCTAATTTCGGAAAAAAAACAGGGTATGCCTTGTTCCACCGGAAATCGCTAATCTGAACCTAAGATATGCGAATGTCGTACGTCACGTGACCGAGCTCAACCAATACATGCACAGCACGCTACAAATCGATGTCGTCTGCAGTAGACCCGATTTATTAATGGCGAATTGGCTACGTCGCTTACGCCACCAACCACCTGTCGTCTGCTCCTAACGCGACACAAAGGTAACTTAGTGGCTAATCGTCTTTGGATTTCTGAGAAAGGCAGCTAATATGGCGACAGACATGTCGGTCATACGAGCACACATCAGGAGTCTTTGGAAGGCTAAATCTTTATTTGGGCAGACGACTCTCGGTTTATTCCGATTCTAGTCCGTACTTTTTTCGTTTTCTTGGCGACACATTTTTTTGTTTGGGTAATCTTGATTTGCTGAGGGAGAGAGGTAGCCATCTGGTGAATAAGTGTTCGGTGTTTAGAAGCGGCGATAACCAATGAGGTTATTATTTATTAGTTGTTTTATCTGGTAGATAATGAGAAATATAAACGGACAGAAAGCGGAGAGACAACAAGCAGCACACGCACGCACGCACGCACGCACGCAAACACACACACGCACACACACACACATGCGCGCCAGTACCCGCTTGAATAAGGTTTCAACAAAGGAAACTATTTACTACTGCTCCTTTAGTCAGAGGTAATATAATTATACCTATTTTTTATTATATGCACTTTTATCCACTCACACACACACACACACACGCATGCTTGCACGTACGCAAGCACGCACATGCACACACATACATACAATCACATATTTATAAACAAGTAGTAGTCATTCGGCTAATTTAGGTTTGGCTTTATTGGTATATAGATTTATAAAGGGATAGGATTTAAAGAATTTTTGATGTTAATGCTTTGAGCCAGTTTCATCATCATCAATATATATATATATATATATATATATATATATATATATATATATATATATATATCCCATAATATATGAGTATGGTTTCGTTATTTCAGTATATCCAGATGTTTTTAAGTGAGTAAGTGATAAAACTAAATAAAACAAATTTAATTCTACACGTCGTTATCAGATTGAAATTATGTATATTACAACCGGATTAAAATAAAATTTTTAAATGGGTGAGTGAGTGAGCGAGCAAATTAGTTAGTATGGTCATTAGCTGGCGAGAGAGTGAATGAGCGAGTGAGTTAGTGAGTGAGTCAGTCAGTGGATGGTAGTCAGTATAATTATAGACATATGGCTCATCGTCGAGACCTCACTAACTGTTTACATTAGAAGGTTGCTAGATTCATTTTTAGTCCTTCGTGAGGAAAATAACTTGGAAATAATACTTCATATTTAATAATTAATAATAATGCTTTAGATATGCTAAACCACTGACCAGCCATTTCCAGCTAGGAGTAGCACAAAACATATTTGCTGATTAGTCTCGTATCCCCAAAAGAGACATACTTGTACAGGTGACGAAATGAAGGGTGGACCTTGTGGGACGAAATGTTCTTGAGTGTCACGCTCCCAGCCTAGCAGTATTTAGGGATTTATACCGTAAGACAGGAGATAAGATAGATAGCTCGAATGATGACAACGCAATGAGGGTATTTTCGTAAAGTGAACGAAACGGCCTCCACAGGATTCGTACTGAAACATCAACCAATCTGCGGATCGCGATCCCGCGGGCAATAAAATAGAATTTAGTTTTGTGCTGTGCGTCATCGTACATGATGTCCTTTAATTAGAGGACTATTTTGCGCTTGTGCGCGTGGGTATTTTCGTGCATGTCAGTGTGTGCGTGAGTGTGTGTGTGTGCGTGCATGCGCTTGTACGCGTGCGCGTGTGTTCCATGTGGGAACTTGGGAAAGGTGTATGGGATTGTTCTACCAGAGGTAGCAATAGCATCAATAATAACAATGATGGTAATAGTCGTAGTAGTAGAAGTAGTAGTAGTAGACGTAGTAGTGGTAGTAGTAGTAGTAGCAGTAGTAGTAGCAGAAGTAGTAGTAGTGGTAGTAGTGGTAGTGGTAGTAGTGGTGGTAGTAGTAGTAGTAGTAGTAGTAGAAGTAGTAGTAGTAGTGGTAGTAGTAGTAGTTGTAGCGATGGGTGCATCATTATTTCTAAAGATAACGATTTTCTTTATACCCAAAGTCCATGCAGTCATGACTTTGCTGAAATAATAAAATAGTTAATACTGGGAAGATACGTTATCTGGTGTACCACATGGTACAGTTCTTGGTCCTCTGGTTTTCACAATGGATACCCGTCCTCTTGGGAGCATTGCGCAGCGATATGCGGTTAAATATCACTTGTATGCTGATGACATACAGTTGTATATTTCACTGGATCCGTACCTGCAGTTAAATTTCTCCTCTTCCTTGAAGAATTTAGAACATTGTATTGCTGATATTCGGCTATAGACGACTCAACATCTTCTAAATCTTCTAAAACTAAATGATAATAAAACAAATATTATATATTTGGCATCACCACATTGTGTTAAATCCCTAAAGACACCAGCATTACAGATGGGTGCATCTTCGATTACCCCTAATGGGTCACTAAAGAATCTAGGGGTTATGTTTCACCAATGTATGCCGAACTGGCTAATATCACCTTAAGAACATCCACTGTTTAAAAGCATTTTTGACACAAGAAGCACTTGTAACTGTAGTACATGCCTTTGTTACATCTCGTATGGACAATTGTAACTCCCTGTTATACGGCATATCTAATTATAACATTAATCGCCTTTAGCGAATTCAGAATAGTGCAGCTCGCATTGCAACAAATACTAGAAAATATGATCACAACATACCTGTGTGAACTAGTTTCCATTAGAAATTCAGCCCGAAAACTCAGGTCATCCAGTCAGATAGTATTGCAGGTGCCAGTGTCTCGGCTCAAGTTATATGGTAATTGTGCGTTTAGTGTTACAGCCCCCAATTTATGGAATAAGTTGCCGGCAAATATTAGAAATGCGTCGTCTCTTGGAAATTTTAAGTCTCTTCTAAAAACACACCTATTTAAGGCCGCTTTCACAGATAAATAATTATTATCTTTTAAAACTCTTATACGGTCATATTATTTGGGGTATTATTATATTACATATTATTTGTACAGCACCTCTGAATGGCTCCTGCTAGTAAGGTCTTTTTATTAAATATAGATTATTATTATTATTATTATTATTATTATTATTATTATTATTATTATTATTATTGTTGTTGTTGTTATTCAAAGAAACCTTTTCACTGGTTTACTGAACCTGCTTCTCTAAATGTTTTTCTCTCATCGAGTCGGTTTCGTCGGAAGGGGTATTTTCTCATCTGAATAAGGGATATAAACACACCTTATATATCATTGTATTTTGTAACATAACGAGGTACCCTATTCTCATGTTAGATCATTCCGTTTTTAATCTTCTTCATACAAAAAGCAAAATGCGTTTTTCATAAATAACCCGTATACTAAATTACGTGTAAAGCCACCACGAATAGGGAAGTAGTGCGGAAAGAAGAAGTTGAAACCCTAAAATATTTGTATGGCCTCCTCTCTACACATGATAGGCTAATTAAGGTTAATATAATAAGACGAAGTTCAAGATGAAACATCCTTTAGACGTATCCCGGTCGATGTATAAACACAAGTTTTGTCAGTTAGATTATGGAGACATCCTTTGTCATCCTCGCGAAAGAGACAGTCGTATTTGGCGTTCCTCTGTTACATTTCGGTATACGGCAGCGGCATTTTACACGGTGAACTACCTAGGGCGTTGTGAGCCGAGAATTTAGTTTCAGAATTGATGTCAATGCTTTGAATTGCTACTGCGGAAATCGAACTGCCGATTATCGACCCAACGCAATAGACGAGTGGGTCTAAGTTTTGAATGAGTGGATGGATCATTGGATGGACAATTAAATGGATTACACGATTACTGGATGGATGGATGGATGGATGGATTGATGGATGGACGGACGGACGGACAGACGGATGGATGACAGAGGATACAAACGGACAGATGACGGGACCGCTTTCGCTGGCAATTATCTCCGCTTAATTAAATCTGTTTGCCGAATCCAGAATTTATCACTTTGACTCCATCCCGAGAGAAAAAAAAACAAGAAGAAGAAGAAGCCAACAAGAAAATCTGGCGAACGAGAAGGAGAACAAGACAAACGACTTAAATCGTTTTATGGAGTTAATTAATCCGCAGAAGTCCAGATACAAAGAGACGACAGTCTCTAAGGAAGTCCGCCACATAATTGTCGGTTGTTCGTCGGAGAAACTATCTCTTTTAAAGGGATTAATTATCTTTGTGTGCAGATAATATTGGGTTGCGGTTATTAGCAGAGGCTGGCACCATTAGATAATAGACAACTCGGGGAGAGGATCGGCTGAAGGTCAACTGGGGGTAGGGATGTTAGTGGTGGTATTGGAGTGGAGGGGGGGGGGCATTGGGAGGCGGTGCCTCGGGTGGTGGAAATTCTGTGGGGGAGTGCGATAAAGGACGGTGATAAATAGATAAATAACTAGATACTTAGATAGATAGATAGATAGATAGATATATAGATAGATTGCTGGATTCATATATAGATAGATGGATAAATATATTTTTAGACACTAAGATGCATTGGTGTATATATATAGCAAGAAAGAAAGGGGAGTAGAGAGGGGAGAGAGAGAGAGGGAGAGAGAGAGAGAGAGAGAGAGAGAGAGAGAGAGAGATACATCTCTGTCACAATCAGTACATCACAATCCTGTCGTTATTTACAAGCAACGCCGAAGCAGAATGATAATTTAGTTTTCCAGTTTTCTGTTTCACTCTCCCCAGACACCAATAACACTATCCTGACAGCATTGGAGACAGGAAGGTAGACAGGCTGCGGACAAGACATATCTCCAACGTCGCATCAATCAGCTGAAGGATGAGTTGAGGATGACACGAACAGATAACCAATAGATAGATAATGATATATGTCCTGACTGAGTGACAAATGTTAGAAGGGTTGGCTTTGAAATTGTAAATAACAATCAGTCAAGGTTGGTCGAAAGCATTGAAAAGAAAAGATGACTTATTAATTAAAAACAAATAAACAATTTTGTATATACTAGGATCAAAATAATTGGATAAAAAGTTTGTATGTATAAGTAAAGTAATAAACTGTTTTTATTTCAGGCATCAATTATTAATTGTAAGGTGTATTTGTATAAGGTTATGATAATGATAATAATGATGATTATTATGATGACGATGATGATTATATGGTAATATTAGAGTAGTAATAATATTATTATCATAAGTAATTGCAGATCTATTTACGTGTATTCAGATTTCCTATGTTGTAGTTTTTTCTTGTATTGTTGTCTTGGTCATATTAGTATATAAGGGTGTATTTATGTATGTGTATGGGTGTGTACGTGTGTCTATCGATTTATGTATGTATGTATGTATGTAACATACATACATACATACATATATACATACATACATACATACATTCATACGTACATACTATGGATGTATGAATGAATGAATGTATGTATGTATGTATGTATGTTTGTAAGTATGTATGAATGTATGTTTGTAAGTATGTATGTATGTATGTATTAATGTATGTTTTTAGGCACTATGCATATGTGTATGGTTATGTGTAATATGTATATATATATATATTCACATGTATATATATATATATATATATATATATATATATATATATATATATATATATATATATATATATATAATTATAGATATAATATAGTATTGTGTTTCTGAACGTATGTGTGTATGTATGTATGTATGTACGTATTTATGTATATTATATGTACATTATATATATATATATATATATATATATATATATATATATATATATATATATATATATATATATATATATATATATATATATATATATGGCAGAAATGACAGTTTTTAACGTGGCTGCTAACCTCAAATGAGGGAGATGCATATGGTCTGTAATTTATGGCTTCCCCCCGGAAACTAATTCTAAATAAATTTAGAATTTAGAATAGATGACATGTTCAGTGGATGATGAATGGATGAATGTTGTTCTTGCTAGTTGCCTGGTTGGATGAAAACCCCCCTACTAAGGTGCGAACCTGTGACCTCCCGCACAGAATGACCATAGCCATAGATAAATAGTCTCACGCTCAACCCATGAGGCCAAAGAGGCCTATATAAATATATATATATATATATATATATATTGGTATGGAGTGCATGGATGTATATCTCTACATATTGATGCATTTCATAATACACCCACCAATCACAGTTCATCAGTCAGTAGGACTTTAATTAAAGTTTCTAATCCAGTCACTGTTGGAATAATCCCTCGCCAGGTCCGTCCTGCTCCAGAAGGTTATCAATATCCGGATTATAGCGAAACAATACGGAATTGCTTGTGGATAGTTGACCACGAGGTGGCAGCACCTTATCGTAAAACCCATAAATATGATTGGCTACGTGTTAAGCTTCTTTTGATGACGTCAGAGACTCTTGGGAGGGGTGGCAGAAAAGAGAATCGATAACGCGAGTAGGGTTAGAGGTAGACAAGAATAGATAAGCGACCTTATGGACACGATAGCTATAAGACGCCATGTAGCTGACTTGGAGGAAGTTTGGTACTGTGGTGTTTGCTAATTAACATTAAGAGGGAAGACTCATCTTTGAGTCTTTATATTTATTCGGTAGAAGGTTGACTATGTACAGATTACACACATCTCATATCATTTTGCGGTAGATCTGCATCTGACTCATTCCATGATCCTGTATTAGTCATTCTCCGTCCCTTAAAACTTATTTCCAGATTTCTTTCGGGATTTGTCTATTCACCAGATGATTCGAACTTAGGTGAATCTACTAACCTTTTGATCACTTACTAACCTTCTTCTTACTATACGTACCTCCGCCCCTCTGTCTTGTCTGTCTCTCTCTCTGTCAGTCTCTTGCTTCACATGCGCGATATATATAATCCCGGAATCCTTCTGTAACCTAATCCGGATTATCGTCATCTAATATCACCGTCGTCTTCGGAAATGGCCGACATTTAATTAATTTTATCATTGTCCTAAGATTAGCTTTGAATGGCAAATAAATTCCCTTTCGGCGTTCCATAGCCGCTCGGATATGAAGACCAAGCGGGAGAATGCAGGGAATTCCCGATGGGAAGGTCAACCAAATGACGTAAATAACGCGGCTCATGGAAGATTTGACCCGGTGAGAATGGCGCTTTGGTTTCGGGAAGGGATCGCCACGCCGCACTGTTAACTTGTCGCCAGTTTTCAGGCCCCCTGGTGGCCGATTTGAAACTTCACTTTCGGGATAACCGGAGAAAACACGTGGCCGATTGACATCGCGATGAATACGCGCCACTATCGCGATAGCCGTTGCATCGTTTGCTAAAAGGTTCAACGCGCACGCAAATATGTAATTAAGTATCGCTTCGACGTGGATTGCATCATTCGGGATCGTTTATAGGGAATGCAGACACGGCAAAACCATCCCGAAATGTGCAATTACTGGCCCCGGGAGAAAATCGTATTATTTTCGGAAGGGCTTTTTGCCAATTTTCTTGAATTATCAACGTACACAGACAGCAGATCCGTTATATGATCAAAAACGCATCTAACCGAAAATGGACTCTCTGATAAAATAACGTTGATATCGCTAGGCTTTTTAAGGTTTAACATCGTAATGGTTATATGCGTATGATTCTGGCAAGTCGCTATTGAATCTTGTGGTATAGAATCAAGGAAGATACGGGATCGAATATATGTATATTGGCTTGTTGGGTGGATGGGTTGTTGGTTGGGTGCATTTGTTGGTTGGGTAGGTGTTTACTTGAGTGAGTGAGTGAGTGAGTGAGTGATTGAGAGAGAGAGTGAGAGAGAATGAGAGAGAGAGTGAGTAAGTGAGTCATTCGGTGGGTCGTTCAGTGTCGTCTTCATCTTGCGCTACGCCTGAGGACGCAACGAGCGATATTCTAATCCCGAATCATGATGGATTTAGGTGGATCAATTGATTACTCGTGACCACCTGGTAACGGTGTACTAAGTGGGCCGCCGTACATATTCATGCACTATTCCAAAGGACGTTTGCACGTTGCACCATACCAAGAGACGTGTTCGTTCAGCGAAGTAAACATTTCCCAGTCTGCCTGAAATATAACCCAATTAACGACAACATGTGGTCGTTATGACATACCGATAATACTAACAGGAATCTCTTTATAAATCACCGTAAGTTGACAAGACGTGTCGGTAACTGGAAATTGGGCGCTTATTGGAATGGACTCTTAACGGATAGTTGCAACAAAGTAATTACAATACAAAAAGGCATAACGCCATGCCTAGTCAGGATTTTAGCAATTCCTGTTTATGTCTTACTGTATTCAAGATTAGGTCTAGTTTCCTTCTTGGCGTATATTAATTTAATTATTTCGTTATGACAGTTTTGTGATCAACTATACCCACCATGTTTCATTCACGGATATGACGTAGACATAGCAAATGATAACAATCAGCATTGGTCGAACTTTACGTATATATATATATATATATATATATATATATATATATATATGTGTGTGTGTGTGTGTGTATGTGTGTGTGTATGTGTGTGTGTATGTGTGTATGCGTACGTGTGGGCACTGCTGTATGTACGTGCAAAATGGAGCCATATCATCGTAATAGACCTCTAGCATTTGCAATGTCCCCAGATTCCGTAGAGTGAGGCGCC
Organism: Paralvinella palmiformis; assembly: GCA_025642065.1. NCBI lineage: Eukaryota > Metazoa > Annelida > Polychaeta > Terebellida > Alvinellidae > Paralvinella > Paralvinella palmiformis. The sequence goes on along the minus strand of JAODUP010000542.1, from coordinate 160,593 downwards.
CTCATTCAACAGTTAATAGGAGGGTATGTTGTAAGACTCGGGGTCATGTATATAATTGCAATAATACATGCGTTTGTGGGACATCTCTCGCTAGGATATATATATATATATCAGGTATTAACATTGTCGATGCTAAATCAATTACTGATTGACTGATTGACTGATTATCTGACTGAGTGATTGACTGACTGACTAACTGACTGACTGACTGATAGATTGACTGACTTACAGACTGACTGACAGATTGACTGACTGACGAACTGACTGACTGATTTATTGATTGACTGACTGTCTGAGTAACTGACTGACTGACTGACTAACTGACATAATGACTGACTAACTGACTGACTGACTGACTGACATAATGACTGACTAACTGACTAACTGACTGACAAACTGACTAACTGACTAACTGATTACCTGACTGACCGACTGAATAAATTAGTGACTGATTCACTGATATAATGACTGACCCACACACTCACTTAGGCATGGTTCTGTCATGGCCTATCGCGCTCTTTATAATAATTCGTTTTGGAAATGTCGCAACGGTCAAATAAGGTTCAAAACCTGGTACCATCCGTCACTATTACCAACTCGAATGCATCCAATTACGGATGCGTTTTTCATAATAATCCATTAGCAACTCCAATCCGTCCAATTATAAACGCCAACTCGATATTAATCCGTTACTAACGAACGTCGCACTGATTTAAGGCTTCGTTAACCCCCGATCAAGGACACCACTAACAGCCAATTGCCGGATTTATAACCAGGTCGTCCAGATATCTGGTCTTGAACTTTGATCTCTGAGCTATCGCCACGTATCACGAATAGCATTTAAAACACAAAATGTTCTGTATGAGGATGTACGGATTATTGATTATTCTCTGATAAATTAGCGAATGACGAAATAATATAATGTTCTCTCGCTCAACGTACAGTAAAACTCAACTAATCCGATTATATAATAGCCTTTGACAATCCGACCGTATTAGTGTATTAACTGCCATTACCTAGCTGGTAGCTTCACCAATATTGACACATAACCTAATTTCGGACAATTTTAAAAACAGGTTAATTCGTATAGTACTTTAATTTTTTATGTTTGTTTATTATAATAACGTTTCAATTACCTTTTTTTAATAGAGAAAATGTATTGTATCATTAAATTTAGGTAATAGATATTGATAAATTAAGGAGTTAGTCTTTTAACTGTTAGGCTGTCTAGATGTAAGATACACACACACACAACCGCGCGCAGACCCACCAACACATATACAACTATACACACACGCAAACACACACGCACACACACATACACACACACACGCACACACGCACGCACATGTTCTCGGCCATGGGTCAAATAGATCAAGTGGATAGGCGCTTTAATTTAGATCCCACCACACCTAACTGCATATACTTAGGGACGCTAAATTAAGCGTGAATGAACGTTCTCTTAGTGATGAACGGAAACGTATGAGGGTTAGCTGTTAGGTTCGAGTAAATCACAGTATTTACTCAGGTTTGAGACGATATTTCGTTCTAGTCCAGTACTAATCCATTGTGCAGTATTGCTACTTTGTTTATATTTAGTTAAATAGCTTCAGTGAGTCTATACTGTGTTAGTGTACATTCTCTTTGTTATGAACAAACTGTAATGTTTGTTAACATGCTGAGGCTATATAGAGGGCTTGAATTTTCACTTAGGTTAGAGAAGAACTTCGACGCCAGACCAGTAGGACGTGTATTGATATATGGTTCATATAGGTAGGATTTATTCAGTTATTCGAACCCAAAATAAAGCTGAGGTCAGCATCTGAGGTGTCGAAATGCTTTATATACAGGTTTCTTTTGGACCACAGAATATTACAGTTGAATGTAAACTGTGGTCACCATTGAACCACACGCACGTGTTGTTTGTTGCGAGCTGTGGTATCAAATGGTATGTTTTTACGTGCTTCCGCTTTTTGTACGTAGCCTGCATGTAGCCGCTTTCCTGTGGGCGTGACATATTTGTCGCGTACGAAAAGCGAATTAGCTGGTTCCCACAGGCTGATGAGTAGACCAGACACATGCTTAGGTATACGCACACATTTATCAATATGTGGAGGTATTGAACATTTAATATTTAGATTAATGTATGTATAGTTGTATTTAGATTTATGGAGGTAGGTTTCGAAGGAGGTTTAGATATGTTGATGCTCTGTGCCTGTTGCCTCTTACTATGTACCCTAAAACGCACATTGCCCGTGCCAGACATCTTATCTATTTCCATCCAGATTCCTTATTACACCAATGTAAGAAAGTTATGTCGTTATTAAAACATGTTGAGTTCATTAGCTTTGTTATGTATAATGTAGAATCTATATTGTTGTCCTCTTATGTGGTCTGGCGAAACGACCTATTAATTCATACAATGCTGCTTGATGGATTTATACTCCTGGAGTCGTTTGTTACTCCGGCAGGCATCTCCATGGGTATTAAGCTGCGGACAGAGTTTTTTCCCATATTATGAGTAATTAGATTACACTGATATAGGAAATTTGTTAAATGTATAGCTATTATAATCCCGACGTGTCATTCGCAGTATCGGAGATCTGCCTGAAATCCGCTGTTCTCGACCATGGGTCAAATAGATCAAGTGGATAGGCGCTTTAATTTAGATCCCACCACACCTAACTGCATATACTTAGGGACGCTAAATTAAGCGTGAATGAACGTTCCCTTAGTGATGAACGGAAACGTATGAGGGTTAGCTGTTAGGTTCGAGTAAATCGTAGTATTTACTCAGGTTTGAGACGATATTTCGTTCTAGTCCAGTAATAATCCATTGTGCGGTATTGCTACTTTGTTTTTATTTTAGTTTAATCGCTTTAGTGAGTCAATACTGTGTTAGTGTACATTCTCTTTGTTGTGGACAAACTGTAATGTTTGTTAACACGCTGAGGCTATATATAGGGCTTGAAACTGTGTTAGTGTACATTCTCTTTGTTATGAACAAACTGTAATGTTTGTTAACACGCTGAGGCTATATATAGGGCTTGAATTTTCACTTAGGTTAGAGAAGAACTTCGACGCCAGACCAGTCGGACGTGTATTGATACACGGTTCATATAGGTAGGATTTATTCAGCTATTCGAACCCAGAATAAAGCTGATGTCAGCATCTGAGGTGTCGAAATGCTTTATATACAGGTTTCTTTTGGACCACAGAAAATTACTGTTGAATGTAAACTGTGGTGTCAAAATAGTTTGATATGTATGTAGCAAGTCACCATTGAACCACACGCACGTGTTTTTGTTGCGAGTGGTATCAAATGGTATGTTTTTACGTGCTTCCGCTTTTTGTACGTAGCCGCAGTGGGCCGCTTTCCTGTGGGCGTGACATATTTGTCGCGTACGAAAAGCGAATTAGCTGGGCCCCAGGCGATGAGAGAAAAACGGTTTGAAATTTTTCTATGTGGAGGGATTGAACATTTAAATTTAGATTAATGTATTATAAAAAAAAAAAAAAAAAAAAAAAAAAAAAAAAAAAAAAAAAAAAAAAAAAAAAAAAAAAAAAAAAAAAAAAAAAAAAAAAAAAAAAAAAAAAAAAAAAAAGGGGGGGGGGGGGGGGGGGGGGGGGGGGGGGGGGGGGGGGGGGGGGGGGGGGGGGGGGGGGGGGGGGGGGGGGGGGGTTAGCTGGTTGGGATGGTAGACATTACACATGCAGAAGAAAAGTCCATTGGATTCAGTTAAGAAAGTAGAGTTTGAATTAGGTTTTGAGATTCTCTGTGCCTGTTCCTTATTATAAAAAACAACTAAAAAACAAAACACGTCACACGCACATACAGGCAGCACACATCACACGCCCCAAAACACCCCCACATGGGACACCGCCCCACCCCCACGCCACAGCACCCCCACCACACAGCACACACCCCACAGCACACACCAAATAAAAATATATATTTTATATATATATTATATATATATATTATATATATATATTTGCCCGATATTCTGCTTAATTGCGGTAAGTCTGACCAGCTCTCGCTGTAATGGCATACGAATACTTCTCGGATAGTTCAGCTTTTAGATAATATTTTGCATATTTAATTTATATTGATATAAATTGATTCTATTTAGTTATTTTGTATTTTCAGCTGCTCATTGGACGCCCTATGTTATCGACCATTGCAGTGTTTATCATAAGAACTTGCTTGGGTATATTTTATTTTTAATTTTCACTTATTTTATTTCTATAATTATAATGAATTGCAATAGAGACCAGTTGCTTGCCTTACGACCCTATGGTGGTAATACCATTTGTTTAGGGATGTGTCCACGTAGTGGAAAACATCCAAATCAGATTGGGCCTGATGCAAGTAATTTGATTACTCTACCACTCACATCATAAAATGGGACAGCTGTACAAAATGTAAGTATTGGTCTGATAAATTGTCAGTCGATCTGTACTAAACGTGATGAAATATCTGATGTTGTTATAGATATGGATCTTTTATGCTCTTGTCATTACAGAGACTTGGCTGAATGGTAATGTTTCAAATCAGAAAATTGTTGGTGATGTGGCTCCAGCTGGATATTCATTCCATCATGCAGCTAGGATTCACAAGAAAAGTTGGGGAGTCGGCATTCTTCTCCATGATACTTTGAAGTGTGAAACACATTTGCGCTTTCAGGTTAAGACTTTTGAAAATTACTAACTTACCTTTGTATGAGGGGGATAAGTGTTCGTGTAGCTATTATCAACCGATTACATCCCAACTAAGAAAACATTGCCTGAAAGCAGCAGATTTCTTCAAGGAAAGTTCGAGACTTGTTGACTCTCTTGCTACCAACAGTAGCCAGCTGTTGATCTTAGGTGATTTCAATATACTTTGGGATTGCCAGAGGAATTTAGATACCAAACAACTGGCTGACATTCTTAGATCTGCCAATATCAGGCAGCGTGTCTAAGAACACACAGATATAGTCACATCTTAGATCTTGTCATCTCCAGTGATGATGACAATTTGTTTAAAGTTGTGTCTGTGTCTTCCATTCTGTCTGATCTTTTCCTTGTTAACATTAATGCATCATTACAGAACAATCTGTTTCAGCTAAAGTTATTTCATACAGAAGATATAAGTCCATTGACAAATAGGCTTTTCCTGCTGATCTGCGAGTCTCGTCTCTGGTAATGGATCCACCGGATGATGTGAATCATCTGGTGAATCTCTATGATAATGCATTGAGAGAGATTGTAGATGGAAATGCACTTTTAAGGACAAAGGAAATGCCAAGTAGACCAAAGCTTCCATGGTACAATAAGAACATACAAGCTGCAAAGAGACACAGAAGGTATTGTCAGCGGCTGTTGATCAGGGCCAGTTCGTGTGTTCATTTAGAAATGTTCAAGGTCAGTAAAATTCTAGTTAAAAGACCATTGCCTCTGCTAAATCTGAATATTATAATAAAAAGATCAAAGCATCCAAGGGAAATCAAAGGACTGTTTTCAGTGTTGTGAATAAAGTATTACATAAGTCAAACTGATCTTTCGGATAATATCAACTCAGATAAAGATATGGCTCAATGTTTTAATAACTTCTTGGTAGAAGAGTCCTGCATATCCATGAAGGATACATTTGAGCCTTTTACAGAGACTGATATCCGACAGTTGCTGAAAAGGGTCATTTAATGCTTTCTGTGCACGTGACCCTATGCCTACACGGCTTGTGAAAGATTGTCTGGATGTTCTGATAAGCCCAATTACAAATATAGTGAGTAAATCATTATCTCTGGGTGTTGTCCCAAGATCCATGAAAGCTGCCATTGTAAAACCATTAATTAAAAAAAACACTATGGACTGTAATATTCTAAACAATTATAGACCTGTTTCTAATCTTACATATTTATCTAAAGTTATAGAAAAGATAGTTGCTTTCTATCTAAAAATATTTAATCAATAATAACCTTAATGAATCACGACAGTCTGCCCATAAAAGTGGATACAGTACAGAAACAGCCTTGGTTAGGGTGAAAAATGATATTATGATCAAGGAAGGCCAGTAATACATTTTCTTCTAGATATGTCTACTGCATTTGATATAGTTGACCATAATGTATTTTTCTCTAGGTTAAAAGACATGTTTGGTCTGTCAGGTAGAGTACTTGAATTGTTTCGATCCTTTCTGGAACAACGTTCCCAGAGAGTGTTCATGGTATTTTATTTGACATTCAGGTTTTTTTCATCTGGTGTACCACAAGGCTCATCACTTGGTCCTCTGGTTTTCACAATGTATACTCGTCCTCTTGGGATCATTGCAAAGCGATATGGGGTCAAATATCTCTATATGCTGATAACACACAGCTGTATACAACACTGGATCCGGATAATGAGTTAAACTTCTCCTCTTCCTGGAAGAATTTAGAATATTATATTGATGATATTTGGCTATGGATGACTCAAAATCTTCTATAACTAAATATTATATATTTGGCATCACCACATTGTGTTAAATCCCTATAGACACCAGCATTACATATGGGTGCATCTTCCATTACCCCTAATGAGAAAGTACAAAATATAGGGGTTATTTTTCCCCAATGTATTAACATGTATGAACATGTCACATCAATATGTAGAGTGGCCTACTACCATCTTAAGAACATCCACTGTTTAAAAGCATTCTTGACACAAGAATCACTTGTAACTGTAGTCCATGCCTTTGTTACATCTCGTATAGACTATTGTAACTCCCTGTTATACGGCATATCTGATTATAACATTAATCGCCTTCAGCGAATTCAGAATAGTGCAGCTCGCATTGTAACAAATACTAGAAAATATGATCATATCATCCCAATTTTTCAAAAACTATATTGGCTCCCTGTTAGACAGCGTATCCATTTCAAGATTCTGTTACTAACCTATAAATCTATTAATGATATGGCGCCAGAATACCTGTGTGAACTGGTTTCCATTAGAAAGTCATCCCGAAAACTCAGGTCATCCAATCTGATACTATTGCCGGTGCCAGTATCTCGGCTTAAGTCATATGCTATTGGTGCGTTTAGTGTTGCAGCCCCCACTTTGTCTCTTTAAAATGTTAAGTCTCTTCTAAAAACACACCTATTTAAGGTCGCTTTCACAGATAAATAAATAGTACAGATAAATGTGTGTATGTTTGTGCGTTTGTGCGTGTGTCTGTGTGTGTGTATACATACTATAAGTGTATATATGTTTTTTGAGTTGATTCACTTCAATATATACAATAAAGGCATAGTTTATTATACTTTAGTTGGCGTTTATTATATATTAATATTTGTTTTCTCTACATTCTACCATTAAGTGTCTCCTGTTAGGAAGAAGTGTTTGTTAAACAGATGTTGTTACAGTCACGCCTCGTTTAGCCGCACAATTTCTTCCTCTTAAACGGATCATGCGGGTAATTGAGTTGTATCTACCAACAAATCAATGACCATCAAACCATCCTGTACTAATGTTTTACACTTTCCTTCACATCAGGTCGGCATAAGCAGATGTGTTATTAACACGGTCTGACTGACTTTCTGACACATAGGAAAAGGCGAATGATCAAGTTGCCCAATTCATTAAAATGTGTTTCTAGTCAGATATTTAGGCACTTTCGGGACATCACCGAGTTGATAAAGAAGTTTCTCAAGAGGCCAGAATCCTGAACAAATCGGGAATATTATTTAATCCATAGTAAATGGTATCACATCCGGTTTAAGAGACCTTAATAATATACTTTATGTACTTTCCACCCTGGAAATGGTTGTCGACGATACAGAATCTCTATTAACTGGATTATTGTTGCATTTTATACATGGGCACGAACGGCATACTGACCATAGTATTAATGTGGGCTTCAAGTTAATGACTTATTATTATTATTATTATTATTATTATTATTGTCGAGCCGTGATAGCGCAGTTAGTTGCAGTGTATGACTCATAGCCGAAGGGTCGCGGGTTCGAAGCTCCGTGAGATGCTATGCCGTCATGTTGGTGACTAGTTCAATCATCCATAAAAAATGAGTACATGACAGGACACGATGGTTATGTGTTTGAGTATCGCTTTGCACATATAATGGCAGCATGCGTTGTATGCTCCCTTTGGCTGGGTGGAAACAGGTCTGAGTCGGGGATAATAATATTGTAAAGCGCATCAAAGCAGCTTCTAGCTGAATAGGGCGCTATATAAACATCACTTATTATTATATTAAATAATATTATTATTGCGTAATTATTTTTAAAATATTATATTAGAATCATTATTTTACGAGACTAGCTGGTCATTACAGGAGCATGTAACGAACATATTGACAAAGTTGTCCTGAGTATTTACCAAAAGGTCAAACCAACGTCAGGTGGCTGAAAAAGAGGAGCACAAGATATGCACCAGGTCGGTAGACCAAACATCAGTGAGTCTGAAGTAAATATACAGTACTACATATGGCATTAGTAAATTAGGTAGTGGAAAATATGGCAGCAGCAAATATAGCAATGGTAAATATGAGATTTGTAAATCAAGCAGCTGTAAATTTAACAGCTGTACCTAAGGTAGTTGTACATATGACGGTTTCCAATGTGGTAAATGTAAATATGGGATTCGTAAATCAGGCAGTGGTAAATATGGGATTCGTAAATTAAACAGTTTTAAATATGGAAATGTTAAATGTGAGAGTGGGAAATATGGAATTCGTAAATTAAACAGTTTTAAATATGGAAATGTTAAATATGAGAGTGGGAAATATGGGATTCGTAAATTAGACAGTTTTAAATATGGAAATGTTAAATATGAGAGTGGGAAATATGGGATTCGTAAATTAGACAGTGGTATATATCAGAGTAGTATCTATGGCAGTAGGAATAATATAAATAATACATATGGAAATGGTGCTTTATCTAAATTTAAATAAATTATAATTATTTATATCATAGAATAACTATAATGACTACATATTATTAATTACAAAAGTGACTTCTAACACTGAATAGACTAACTTGTGTTAACGCGTCGGTAAACAGCATCAATCCATTTATCCATCCCAGCATCATCGACTAAAACAGATTTTTAATTAATATTGTGTAAAAAACCCGATAGTTAATTTTATATAAGGTTAAATTACGCAATAAATTAATCGATCAATTATACTAGCATCTAATAACAGCCAACTGAAAAATATGTATTATATCATCACATGGTTTGTTTGTTATTTGTAATGTATGCTTCTACTACTAGTGCTAGTACTACTATTTGTATCACAACTACTACTACTACAACTATTACTACTACTACTACTACTACCAGTACAACAACAACTACCACCACCACCGCCACTACTACTACTATTACTAATACTAATAATACTACCACCAGTAGAACAACAACAAATACTACTACTACTACTACCACTACTGCTACTACCAGTACAACAACAACAACAACAACTACCATCATCACCACCTTCACCACCACCACCACCACTACTACTACTACTAATAATAATAATAATAATACCACCACCAGTACAACAACAACATATGTTACACCACCACCAGCAACAACACTAACAACAACAATAACTACTAGTACTACTAGCACTAGTACTATTACTAACACCGTTATTATTGTTACTACTATTACTACTACTACTACCACCTTAACTACTGCTATTAATACTACGACTCTTAACATTACAACTATTAATACTGCTGCTTCAACTACAACAACAAAAATACTACTAATATAACAATAACTCAACTACTCCTTCTACTACTACAACTTCTACTATTGCTGCTTCTTCAGCTGCAACCTCTACCAACACTGCAACTACTAATCTTGTTTGTATTACTACTATTCCTATTACTACTTTTTCTACAACTACTATAGAACAACACGAACAACAATAACAACAATAACTATTACTACTGTTAGTACTATTGGTTCTAAAGCACCAAGAACTACTACTACTTCTACTACTATTAAAATAACAACTAGAACAAGAACTATTACTTCTACTACTATAACAATAACAGCTAGAACAACAACTACCACTTCTACTACTATAACAATAACAACTAGAACAAAAACTGTTACTTTTACTAGTATAAAAGTAACAACAATTATCTGTACTACCACTACTGATTTTGCGAATAATAATACTTATTGTATAAATAAATGTTCCAACTAATCTATATAAAAAGTACCATAACACACACATATATATATATATATATATATATATATATATATATATATATATATGACAGTCTAACTTATTTTCCCCTATAAACAATCAGTATTAGCTTATTTAACATAATATGAAGTCTTGTTATTCCGGAACGTTATTGCGGCCACTTAGAAATATATTTTACCAAATGCCATCCCGCCTGTTCCATTGAGGAACAATCAATAAAATTTTACATTATCAAATGAAAGAAAAACATATAATAACACATCTCTCTTTCACGCAGTGATGCTAATCTCCTGGAACACCAGACTGAATAAAAGTCCAAATAAAATTGTTCCCTTTTTTTTCCAATTCACCAATCAAAAACAATAAAGACAGCTTTAAAGGGCCATCCGTTTTAAGGGTCGCACGAAAGCACGAACGCACAGGATTCACTGCCGCACACAGATCAGCCATAACAGCTTAGAGTTGACACGGTATATGTACCCCGACCAATGATTCTCTTGTCAATCAGTCAGCCCTGACGTCATTATTCTCGGCGGAGGAACATTTCGTGGACGGAATGACGTTGTAAACATATCCGTTTTAACGACCATGACCTTCACCGAACGGAACCTAAGGCTGCCGTAGAGAACTCTTAATTAACCTCTTAAATGGCAGGAAAATACGGCTTTGCTGTCATCGGATGGAAAGTTGGAGCGGGGGAAGGGGAGGGGGGTGGTGGATGGCACGTCCGGTTCAACCTCAAAGATTGATCGAAAATAATCAAGTCAGAATGTCCATTCATAATAATTTTAAAAATCTATTCAGGACGTATAAACATGATTTCTATATAAATATGTTTCTATATACATGTATACGTGTATGTCTGTGTTTGTGTGTGTAGGTGTGTGTCTTTCTATGTTTGTGAGTGATTGAGTCAGTCGGGTAGGTGATTTTATGAGAAAACATACAACCAACACGCGTATGACTGCTTTTCGGGTTTGCAACTATATATATGGCTCTAACATCTGTGCTATCAGAGCGCCGGACGTTTAAGTATATATATATATATATATATATATATATATATATATATATATATCCTTGTGCATCAATGTAATTTTCCAAGTAGGTATTTATATATGCTTCTCCATTCATACGTACGGCATATTTGTAGGTATCTCGGACACCACATGGTGCTGTTTCCACTCCACATCATTTCATCCCATTAGTTATTATTCTACTGTCATCATAATCACAGATATTTCATGTTACGCTAAACATAGAATTTATCCAGTCACAGTGTTGTCATTTACATGGAAATCACGTTTCACGGCCACGTGCGCCCATGACAGCTGACTCAATTATTACGGTAAATATGAAGAGTTGGCGTAAATTAGCTTAATTACAGATGTTTTAATGGGTAGAAAGAGAGAGATCGTGTGTGTGTGTGTGTGTGTGTGTGTGTGTGAGTCTCTCTCTCTCTCTCTCTCTCTCTCTCTCTCTCTCTCTATCTATCTTTCTATCTATCTCTAGGTGTGAGTGCATGATGTGTATATGGGCGTGTGCGTGTATGAATGTGTTCGTATATATGTATATGTGAGTGCACGCGCGCGTGTGTGTCTGTGTGTGCGTGCGTGTATAACAATGAAATATAAAATCACCATGATGGGATCGTTAGTTCGTTCAAATAACAATTACCATAACACTACAATTCCTAAACACAAATCTTCCTTATAAAAATGTGCCATTTTATGGTGCCATATTTTCGTTCATATATTAAAGCCACATATTATGGTGAACATTTTTCAACGATTTACACAAGCTGCCCTTATAATTCCACGATAGCACATAACTTTAGTCTTACTTAGAAAAACCTATAGTTTACGATGGCATATAAGAGTGGGTTCTTTATTATTGGAAATTCACAATCTACACACGCCATCTTGGGATCACTGCGATTAATATAATGCAAAATATGATTGAAAATAAGAACATTCTTTGAAAATCTACCAACATGGTAGATTACCTTATTATTGATGTGCAATAATATTAGCTTACGCATTAAGATTAATCAATGACTAATCAATGAGTTTAGAATGAGGAAGGCTTTCGTGGTGATAAATACAGGAGAATAGGATCAAATTGGGCTAATATTCTTACAGGTAAGTACTGATTGTTCCAATATCTAATTATGATTTAGATACCACTTATTGAGAGTCTCAAGTACAATTCATATTTGTTGTTATTGTTGTTGTTGTCGTTGTTACAATGGATAGTGGTGTGTGTTAGTGTTGGGGTTGAGTATAGTTCTACTACTATTAATATGAATACTATTATTACTACTGGTACTACTAATATTACGACAAATAATACTATAACTGGTAGTAAGAGTAAAAGTAGAAGCAGCAGTAGCAGTAGTAGTAGTATAATCGGGAGGAGGGGGGGGGCGGTAGTGCATGAATGTATTAGTGAGTGCAATTCTATTCTCAGTAGAAATCCTATAGTTTACTATGGCATGATTGTTGACATGATCTAATCAGTATTTGTAGTAATAACTAACGATACACTAATAAACAAAGATGGAGATATCGTTCCGATAAAAATGTACAGCATTATTTTATAATCTTTGTATACAGATCTACAGCGCACAGTTCGAATCCGGTTGGTATCTGTGTTTATGGGATGTTTCCTTAAATACCGTTTATATGTGTCAGTTATGATCGATGCCGAACGTTAAACTAACCAAACTTCCAAACTGGTATAGACATTTTTTACTGTTACAACGAACACACCTGGCTCCATGCGGCTGCTTGGGAGATTCTGTTTGCCACAATTTCCTTTCCAAAAACATGCGGCCTCCTGCTTGTAAGATGGCCAATAATCTTCTCCAAGGGAAGAGAGCCAGTTGGTGAAGGAGCTTTTGTCGTTTGTTTCTACGTGAAGATTTTCTCCATTTTAGCGATTGGAATGCCTAGACATTTTAGAAGACGAAGACGGCTCGTTCCCAGACGAGAACATAAGAAATAAGCTCTCTCTCTCTCTCTCTCTCTCTCTCTCTCTCTCTCTTATATGTAGAACAGGCAGCTAGGTTCTCGAATAGGATCCCAGACAGCGAGAACTAAACATGTTTATATTTAAGGAGCGCTTAGTGGAAAAAGGTAACTCTGTAAAATGGCTAACACTGCCATGTCACATGTTCTCCATAGAAATGCTCTTTTTCTTTAAGCCACTTAGGGAGCGTTCGTTATCTTGCTGTCTGGCGACTTCCGGCTGGCGAGTGGTGAACCAAAGCGAGGATTTTCAAGGACCGTTGGAAAGTTTATTTCTTTAGTGACGTCGATGCTATGTTTTGGTAGCAGGTTTGTGCTCTTTTTATCCACCTGCCTCGCACATTCTTCTAACTTAAGAACTATGAACAAGTCAGTTACTTTGCGAAACGAAATTAATTACTTGCCACCACCTTTCTCTGGTGTATGTCACTCAGTTTAGTTGGTTTAGCGACCGGATCTATCTGATTCTCACTCACTCACTCACTCACTCACTCACTCACTCACTCACTCACTCACTCACTCACTCCTCACTCCTCCTCCTCCTCCTCACTCACTCACTCACTCACTCTCCCTCCTCTCTCCTCCTCCTCTCCTCACTCACTCACTCACCCCACTCTACTCCTCCTCCTCCTCCTCACTCACTCACTCACTCACTCACTCACTCACTCACTCACTCACTCACTCACTCACTCACTCACTCACTCACTCACTCACTCACTCACTCACTCACTCACTCACTCACTCACTCACTCACTCACTCACCGCTTGCTGCCAGATGCCACTTTGTGCACATGGTAGGCTAAATGGGCCGAACGACCTCCAAAGGTAAAGAAGCGAAGTCAAAGATGAAACGCCTTTCAGATATGCACACGCCGAGTTTCGAATTCAGTTAGACCACCAAGGCGCCCCTCTATATTATTGAACAGAGGCATAAAGAATAAGATTCATTTGAGATGGAATGCTTAAGTTCTTTCAAACGTGAACTTCCCTTGATTAATAAAACGTCCTCCGATAAAACAAAAGGAAATTACCGTTTCAGCGAATTCCATTTAATCTTCTTATATCATGAGATGATAATTAAAACCGTTACCAAGACGACACATAAATGATGCTTGTCGAGACGAATACTTGGCCCACTTCCGTTTGCTGACGCAATCTTGTCGCTTATAATCAACAAAAATCCGGACACGAAGGAGATTAACTTTTCCAGTTAAAGATGGACAGATTATAATAATAATTTTATTTTGATAAACCTATCACATAACCGGCTATCGTAGACGGTATTATCTAACGCGTGCTGTCGTTGCCATGTGTCTTCCTAGGTGTTGGTTGTCTCGTGCTGATGACTTGTCAAGTGTGTCCTGCTGGGTGTCTGTAGCCGTTTTGTTATTCGTCATAAAATCATTACTAGGTATCTTATACGGTGTATTGGTGGGTATCTCGTGAAGTACGACATAGGGTATCCCGCGAAGTGTCTAGGCACATCTTTGTCGGTATTTTGTGAGTGGTGGCTTCTCTGGATTACTCTTAGACATTACCCTATGTATATGCTTACGCTATTTTTATTACTGATTGCATACTTGCTTCAGTCTTTTATCGTGTCAGGTGTCTCTCTGTTCAAGTGTCTTAACTGGTGTTCAATTTAGTGGCCTTCCCGATGTTCAATTAGGTGTCCTTGATGAGTATTATAGCTGTGTGTCTTGTCATGCTTCCTGTCATGTTTCTTGTTATATCTTCTATCAGATATCATGTTTCATGTCTTCCCATTTACATTCAGATAAGGCACAATAACGGCTAAGTAGCCCCGATAGTGCAATGACTAGAGTATTGTGCTGCCGAATACCAATTTGCGGGTTCAAATCCAATTCATGTCTGAGTTTGGAGAGTGTTTCCGGTGACATGCATCTTTTTCGTCACTTATCTCAAGTGTGACCACTGCGGAAACTAAACGAACATCTTATACACTTATCAACTCATTCAATCAACCACCACATCGGTGGCATATTATGGTTGTTATTCTTTCACATCACTGACGGTTCTTGAACGGGTTACTTTGGTTCTCTGCTCAATGGTCGTTTGTTTCCGGTCTCAAAATAATCGTATCTCACCATCTTGCCGTAATCGACGACAAATCGTCCTCCGTCCGCTTTCGGCTGTCGCCATATCGTCCACCCCCTCCAGCCAACAGAAGACCGGCTGATGGTCTGATAAACCGAGAGACAAATAGGTGATTGGACTGATCCCTTAGTTCACAATCAGGTCAATCAGTTATTTAGGCTTGCATATGTGGACCAGTCCGTTAAATGGTCCTCTTTATTCATCCGCTCATTCCTTCCTTCCTTCCTTCCTTCTTTCCTTCCTTCCTTCATTCCTTCCTTCCTTCATTCATTATTCATTCATTTATTATTCATTCATTCTTTTCTTCCTTCCTTCATTCATCAATTCATTCATTCATTTCTTTCTTCCTTCATTTCTTGCTTTCTCCCTTCATTCATTCTTTCCTTCTTTCCTTCATTCATTCATTGGACAACCTGTTAATGGAACATACTTCACGTCACCTGCATAGAATTAACGATCAAGATTTATATCCCGAACCTGTGCTCAACGTATCGAAATAACATTAATTAAGCGGATATTCGCATTTGCTTTCATGATAATAAAAGGTTATTACACGTTACTAGGCAACGCGTATTAAATTATGTGGTCCGTATTTGTTGCCTTTAGGGTCGCAAAAATCATGAATTTTAAATTAAAATTAGATTTAAAATGAAATTTACATCTATTTATTTTATGTTTTCATCACAAGAGTCAAACGCTTTCTAACACACAAAACAATGGAAGATGGTTTTACAGATCTTTAAACTTGTAAATCATACATGAAATTCTTTCGCTTCAGGTAGTCCTCTTTACTTCTTTTGGTGCCAAATTTCCTGCAGATTCTTTGATATTTGAGAGTCACCTTGACCGTGTGATCATCACCCACTTTTAGGAGTGTGAACCAATTACCATGAAATAGGAAACGTTGCAGAGTCAGGCTTGTTTATAGTGTATATTCAGCGTGAAGTAAGCACCAATAGTGAACTTATTCTGCCTTATATATCCATGCTGGCTAAACATTAATTCAGTGATTCCCTAAATGCATTGAAAAGATGTGACTTCACTTGTCAGATCATCCCTAAATCTAACTGATTTACCACATTAGAGCAGCCTGCCTCCACTTGACACCTCCTGTTCTGTTGATCCCCCAATATCGTTCCAATAATAGATTTATGATAGTCAACACTGATCAGGAACGTGATGTTAAAATCTGTTTGGAACTCAATTACAAATAATTTATGTAATATAGCGCATTTTGACCCAATTAGCTATCAAAGTGCTTGACATTCTGGATACTTTCGAAATATTTACATAAATTGAAATATCAGAATTTTCTCAAAAGGTGGTTGTTTAAAGTTTTTCTGAAGACTGGAGTGGATAGAATATTTCTGATTTCAGGTCCACTAGAATGATCTGCCAGCAAATGGTTTTCTTCGGGGTAGATGTTCCAGTTGTCGACTTTAATGTGCGTCAATTCATCTTAACTTTAGTTTGTTAATTAGATTAGTTGGAGCATTTCCTAGCATACATTTGTGGATAGTTAGCATGATCCTAAACTGAACTGGTAGTTTTACCGGTAGCCAGTGAAGATCCTTCATACAGGATGTGGCATTGTGATATTTTCCTTTCCGTAATAATACTACTACTACTACTAATAATAATAATAATAATAATAATAATGTATATTTATTAGAGCGCCCTTACTATCAGGGACCATTCAAAGACGCTGTACACATAATATGTAATGTAAGACTAACCCAAATAATATATCTGTATAACCCTATAAGAAATTTAAAAAAAAATTATTATTTATCTGTGAAAGCGACCTTGATGTGTTTCTAGAACAATTCAAATGTTTCAAGAGGCAACGCCTTTCTAATATTTGCCGGCAACCTATTCCACAAAGGCGGAGCTGCAACATTAAATGCACAATCAACATATGACTTGAGCCGAGACACTGGCACCTTCAATAGTATCTGACTGGATGACCTGAGTTTTTGGGATGACTTTCTAAAGGACACCATTACCCATTAGGAGTAATATAAGATGCACCCGTCTCTAATGCTGGAGTCTTTCGGGATTTAAATATATACTATTTGTTTTATGATCATTTAGTCATCCATAGCCGAATATCAGCAGTACAATATTATATATTCTGCAAGGAAGAGGATACATTTAACTCAATCCAGATATACATACAGCTGTGTGTCATGAGCATACAAGTGATATTTAACTCCATATCGCTGCGCAATAATCCCAAGAGGACGGGTATACATTGTGAAAAGGAGAACCAAAAACTGAATCTCTTGGTACACCAGATTAAAAATAATTGAACGCTAGATAAATTATCGCGAACAGACACTCTCTGGCCGGAACATTCTGTACCCTTTGCAGTTTCTTCATGACCGTGTCTTGTAAACAGTCCATTGGAGTTATCCAGATTACTAGTCCCAGAATAACTGGCTTACAGGCATCCTCTGTGAGGTACTTTCATATTTGTTGTACATCACAGTCCTGCACAAACGCTCGATGTGATCCTTGTAGGAGAGTGCTTGATTATGATCAACACCAAGGTGTCTAATATATGTTGCTTTATACTCGGTGGTACTATTTATATATATATATCGATTGTATCTTACACGTACTTAGTTGCTTCCGTGAATCTTAATAAATAAACCCAGTTTTTGTATCGTTCATTTTGAAACATCTTATGGTCCATCCAGATCTTTATATCAGTTAGACAACTTTCCAACTAGCTGACAGCGTTTGCTTCTTCCCCGGTGTCACCAATGAAGCGTATTTTCAGAACTTGGTCATCTGCATATCCACGAATGTTTACTATATTTGGTACGACCCCCTACATAGTGCTGGCCTATGCGGAATACAATGTCGGTTCCTTGTCGTTGAGTAGCTTTCATTGACACTAATACGAAAATATATATTAAGAAGATATGTAATAATCCATTCACGTGCCACTCCACGGATTCCAAAGTTGATGTCGACAACTTTTAGTAATGTCCTGTGGTTCACCATGTCGAAGGCGCTACTTAGATCTACTGGAGCAGGAGCTGTGACTTTTTTTGTAAACAGGACTGTAAGCAACCCTTATGAAACCTGATTGATTGAGGGCCGATCTCACATGATTTTGTTTTCAGACTGGCTATTATCTTAAAAACGCCATCTTCAGTTATAGTGTTAAATATTTCAATGGAGCTAACTGTTGCGTCAAATTTTAGGTTTATCTGCGAGGTCAATCCTGATTTTGTCTATTTTTCTGAGTAAATAAACAACATCATCCTTGATGTTATCCGGCATGGGATTTAAGCAAATTCACTTAAGTAAGATTGTTAATTAGAGTAAATAGCGATTTAGTGTTATTGACGCATTAAAAATTTTTGTTAGATAGTGCTATTTCCTTAATTGAAAATAACATATTGTTGAGTATATACCTCTCCAGTTTATAATCACTCCATTTTTGTTCGGCGAAATGGCTCAGCCAGATTATTGTTTCCAGACGTCGCACCCTTCGTTTGTTGTTTAGAATGTCGTCATTATACGAGGAATTTGTTTTGTTTTCAACAAATGTTCTGGTTTTAGTCTGGGCAAGCTTATCAACGCATCTTCTGGATTCTTCCTCAAAACTCGTTACCACTTCCTCCATAGTTGAATCATCCGTTTACTTATAATTAAGCTCTTCGGGCAGCTGATAAGATGTCAGGTATTTTAAACTATGGATAGTTTTGTTTTACCTTCATAACGTCGTCCCTTTCTATTTCCAAAGAGGTCAGTTCGGACATTACAGATATTTAATCCACCAGGGGATTAACATAATATTAGGTCTAATGTATGAAGTTTATAATGAGTGAAGTCATGCGTATGCTGATCGAAATCCATACAATTCATGCTGTCCGTGAAACTTGTACAGCAATAACCATGAAATCATCAGTGAGAGCTGTTATAGGGTTCAGTACAGAGGAATCTTAAATATGGGCAACCATTTTGATAGGTGGTCCTGTAAGTTAGATTTTACTATAAACATATAGCACTAATTGTTAGATAGATGCGTTAAGGTTACTTACGTCAGCCGAATAAACAGTCATAAGTAGAAATAAGTTATGAAGATGATTAGATATTATAGTATTTTTTTAAATCGTCTATTGTTCATTAATATATCAAGCAAAAAACATATGACAGCGCTAAGTGAGGGAGACAGAATCCTGGTAACACTCTAAACCTCAAAACTCCACCCTAATTACAATACGTCACATGTTCAGTAAACACCCCAACAATAACAATGCCAGCTACTACCAGAACAGCAATAACAACAAAGGGCTGGATGATAATCTAATGACTTTTCTCGCTGACGTGGCGTCGCCATTGCCAAAGTTCCACGGACGCTAAGCATGACGGATTCCGGATATATCCGGCCTATCTTGGATCACCAAAGGCCTCCTGTTATGATCCGGTTATATATCAACCCGTATTATCGCCCAGGCGTTTCCACGTCAGGTGTGACAGATCAGAGGGCACACACTATATTATTATCCTCCGCGGATAGTTTACGGGGTCAGGGTCATCCCGGGACAGTAAATACTGTTCTCGGATTTAGTGAGAAATAAATTGCTGGTCAGAAGGCAAGTTATGGATTGGCGGATCTAAAGGGGGAACAACTGTGAACTAGGGTCCATTATTCACTGTATAGCATAAATTTACAAGCTGTTCCCTTTTATTTATTATACAACTATATAGTATTGTTCCCATTATTAACATATGTGACTGTGTATTGTTTCCTAGACAATAAATTCAGCTAATGGCGATATCTCATTCCCACGAGGTTTCTGATCAGCAAATACAGAAGTTGGTGGGTACGTATCGATATCTCTATAGAAATAGGATGCTCGCTCTATCCTGTATTACATCTGAGAGGTGAAGGGCGATGCATCGGCGATAATATTAGCCGCTACATGCACCTATGGGGATTAAGCGGGTTTGGGAATAGGATTGCCAGCTGAAGTTATAAAATAGTGCACAGAAAAACAACATAACATTCGAGACGAATAATTCAGTAAGATAAATAAATTAAATTAAATTATTCTTATAACCAGCAAAATTAGTGGCCCCTTTTTCTATATTCAATTGGAAATTGTCTTCGTAATAGACTCTTAATTGAGGGTGCTTGCATTAGCACATCATCCGCAAAAAGTAGCCATTTCGTGGAGGATGGCTAGTTTATTTATTTTTTCCTCAAATGTTCTTTACGGATCCGTAACATTTTCAACATTACCCGAACACGATCTAAGGTATTCTTTTCGAAATATATTTTTCTTCCGAAACGCTATATAGTTCTCAGTCTGTGCTGGCATCGCCATTATGGCAAACAACGATGCTAGGATCGAGTTAAACCGGAAGAGGCTGTGCCGCCATTTGTTTGGTGGCCGTACAACCAATCAGCTTAGCGTTTACAGATCACGTTATGCTTAGCCCGCAGCCAATGGAGTGAGCGGGAAATGATCGACTTGGCGAGAGTGGCGCTTAAAACAGGAAATTGAATCTCTTTTAATACAGTATGGCTTCATATGGCCGCCTAATCAGCGCCGGGTCAGCAACACGTAATTTCCGTTGGGAATAAATCAGCAAAAGTTGTCCCTTACAGTGGACAAAATTGAGATTTTCTGGCTTAACGTGTCTCCATTTATTAGCCGACAATCATTTCATCGGCTCTGGCGAATGTGGCAGTACTGAAACCTTACGATAAAAAAGAAACGGGATAAAAATGACAACAACAAAAACGACCCACATCTAATCTTTAGGTGATAAATGAATAAGAGGAAAGATTCATGAATATTCATAAGGCCTATTTCAATATATTCACAATCTCATAAATATTAATATGACCAAAAAGGGCATGACCAGATGAGGCCTGTTTGTTGTTTGCCGGATTTTTACAATGCCGTCGCTTCTTCTGCTACTGCAGTCGACACCTTTGCTGCTGTACGTGATGCAGTCATGGACCAGTGGGACGGATATTGGATATTAGGCTAGGTTTGTTCTCGATGCTGACACAACGAAGATTACTCCAGACACTAATCTTAATATTGTAGTTCTCCACCTAAAGTTGAAAACTAATATTACTGGTTTGTCTAAATGTATGTCTCTACTGCTGTTGCTACTGCGGCCGCTAAGCCTGTACTCGGATTATAACCACAATACACCGACTGTGACTCGGTTACGGTTGTAAATCTCCAATTTCATGTTTGACAGCAGCTTTACAGATAAACACCAAATCTCTTGGGGTGGGAAGGGTGGAAGCGACGAAACAATGGATAGTCTAGGCCGTAATATAGTGAGTTATAATTAACACACACACACACACACACACACACACACACACACACACACACACACACACACACACACACACACACACACACACACATATATATATATATATATGTGTGTGTGTGTGTTTAGCTTGTATGATAAGACACAGGCCCAGAGAATCTCGAATCCTGAATTCAAACTCTGGACGTTTCTTCAGGGGATTTAATCCAGAGTGGCGATTTTTCTTGCTGAGACATGTGTAATGTCTCACCAGTCCCTAAGCCGCCAACCAAAAAAAAAAAACAAACGAATCACCTACAGCCGTGGTGTTTGGGAGTAGAACACCCAAATCAGATCACGGCAGTAATTAAAATGTTTAGATTAATTATCTGAGCAGCCCTATTTATAGCTATTTTTCAATTGCTGTATCTTTCTTCAAAGCAATACTATATAAACTATATAACCCAATTGTCACTGTCTTCAACGAGCAGTTTTACAACGGAAGGCGTCACGAAGCGACTACTATTAAAACTGTTTAGCTTAATTGCTATTAAAAGACCGTAATAGCGCGTTATAGCTTAGCTACTGTTATCATTTTCAAACCTGACCTAATGTCTGCTATTCTAACTATTGTAGTAATAACGTTCTTTAATGTTATTTATGACAAGCAGATTAGAGCTAATTTGAATGCAATAGTACAAACTAGACATAACTGGACCTAGGAAAGATCATTCTATTCCCACATACAACCAAATTGAATTTTATATGCAACTAAAGTTTAAAGCAAGATCCAAATGAAACCCACTTTTAAAATAAACCTTAACATTAATGCTATTAGTCAGCAGTGAAGTATTTTTTTTGCTGGATGAGTTAAGACCTATACCCCCCCCCCCCTCCCAAACACATCAAGAGAATGGCAAACACGGCAAGATCACATGGGTCCTGGTTTTCCCCATTCCCAGATCTATTTGTCCCATCTGTTAATTTCTCCCCTCGTCAATTCGCCTTTGTTTACTTGAGCGTAAACAGAAAGGGTCTGTGGCTTTGTTCATTGTATTTTGATATGATACATTAGAAAATATCTTGAGACGGCTTCCAAACTCGTGAACAGTTGTTCGTAATTTCCCCGGAGACAACCGATGTTTGCCGATCGTTGCACGCCATTTTTCTTTCGATTTCCACATTGGATTATTACTTGACTAGAACAAAGCAAGCCGTGCTATTGGTCAATATGAGGAGGAAAAACATCTGATGAAACAGGGCGGGCGAAAGGTCGAACAAGGTGAGAGGTGATGAAGTAAAAACACCCATGTTAGATGGATGTTTTGGTGATGATAATCCTGAGGTTAGGTCGGAAAATTCGTTAGATTATGAACACTAATGATATAGGTACGAATTTAGTACTAGTTATGAGTAGGTCTATATGTTTGTGTAAGGAATAAGGAGAGGTAGATATATGGATACATATATAGACATAAAGACACACAAACACATACACACACACACACACACACACACACACATACAAACACACACACATATACACAGACATACACACACGCAAACACACAGAAACACACATACTTGTATTTAGGTGCTTGTGGGGACCTAAGCTTGTGAGGACTATCATTTCCCCTGCTGATATAATCATGTATCTGCGATATTAAACTTGTTCATTCACATTATATCATGCACACACTTTGTTGCAAAATCACCTGTGGTCAACGTAGAGGGTAGTTGGCGTTATACTATATTTCCGAGGACATATAGTTGAGGAATTGAAACACACACTCACACTTTACTGATCATGTGAGGACCCAATATACCCATCAAATATTACAGATGATGCGAAGACATTTACTGCACCTTAATAATTAGAGATGTTTTGTGAATGTCTACTGCATACTAATAATTACAGATTATGTGAGGATGTTAAGTTTATTCCCACTATTAATTGTTCACCAATATTATCCAGGGGCCAGATTCGAGTTAGGACATCAATTTCAATCATTTTGGAATATGTTTCACTAATTAATTAGCGGTGACGCAGGGCAGAAGGACGGAGTGGGCTGTGGGCGTGCGTCTATCCGAACTATTGTGCTATATTTTGCCATAGTTGGCTTATCATAGCTTGTTCATACAACCGATGAGAATACCAATGAGGGACACAATATATGTTTAGTGTGTGTACTAGTATTCAGTAATATATATAATGTTTTGCACAGGTAGTATATACACGTGAACTTATATTAAGGTATATTCGTAACCGGAAAGACAATCACATGGAAATACAAATAATATATCCCATCCCATTTTTGAAAAACAAAACATATGCTGAGAAACAAGTAAATGTGTATAATGTGACTAACTATGAACTCTTACATAATCAGCCAGTAGGTTTTTTTTTAAATCATCAATAATATACTAAGCATACATGAATAAATCAGATACACGCTTAACTCTCTCAATATGTAATATATATAATAGCTAGACAATCCATATGAGAATATGTAATGGACTCTGAAGCAACTTATCTTTCTTCCTGAGGTTATAACATATAGATAAACACAATTGTTTTTACTAATTCCTTTCCAAATTGGCTGCCATTAATTATATAGGAATTGATATGGACCAGAATTTCATTATTGTCAATGCTTTACCCTATTACAACCCTTGTGTCAAATTTCTCAATAATCCGTCAATGAATCTAAAACAAATCCAAAGCAAAATTTAATGTTTTGACGAAACAAATGAATAATACATGATAATAAATTAATATAAAATGTCATTCTGTGATTTACAAGGTGATTGATGATGATTGATATTTTACGGCCACTTTTGTGCACATGGTAGGCTAAATGGGCCGAGCGACCCTCGAATGTAATGAAGCGAAGTCAAACATGAAATATTCTTCAGATATGCCCACGATGAGATTCGAACACAGGTGGTAGTGATCTGTGATCCAACACGCTACCGTTACACCACGGATGCGCCCCTCTGTAATTTACAATAACAGATGGGTTTTATATATATATATATATATATATATATATATATATATATATATATATATATATATAACGTAATTTAGTGTAAGACATACATGTGTGTCGAGTATTGTCATTAAGAAGACATAAATATAGGTTTTGTTATTGAGATGAAAAACATGCATTAATGCACATGTTTATGTCACTTTGATGATTTGTATTGCAGACCTAAATGTGTGTCTAGAGCATGTGTGTAAGCTTTTATAAAGATGTATGTATGTGTTATCACAGTTGATACACTTGTGAGGACCTAAAAGTAAATGCGTATATGACTTAAAGGAAAATGCGTGCATAAATATAGTTTGTGTTATTGTGAGGACTTATAGATAAAGTTGTTTGAATGATAACATTTATAATAATAACAATAAGAAGAAGAAGAATAATATGTCACATTTACATAGTGCGCTATACAACTAGAATGCTGGTTTAAAGCACTTTACAGCGTTATTATCCCTAACTAAAGCCTGTGACAATCCAGCATACATTTCAACTCCTAATTCACCATACACGGTTAAACAGGAATATTAGACATATGTCTCGTCCTATCAAGTATTGATTTGTAACTGAATTAACTCGAAACCACATAACAACATTGCAGCTCAAAAGCCACGTACTCGCAATAATTCGGCTACGAATCCTACGCTCTAAATAACTGCTCCATCACTGCTCGACAATACAGTTTAGTCATCCTTGTCTTTACGTTGACATAAATATGTGCTTAGGTAATTATTTGTTCTAAATATTAGAATAAATAGTTTTTATTATCAGAATAGGCATGAAAGTGTGTGAATAAATAATGTGTGTTATTGCCAGGATGTGAAGTTTAACGTATTGTAAGATGTATATGGGTGTGGAGTTTTGTCATTATTAAGAACTAGATATAGTTTATTTTTAAAAAGAGAACGTAAATTAACTAGTGCCTATAGTGTAAGTTATTCAGATTATGTATTGTGAGAACCTAAATATGTGTTTACACCATGCGAGTGGATTGTTAGGTTATGTGTGAAAATAAGTGTATAAAATAATTTTTGCAGATGTGAGTACCTGGATAAAAATGTGTGTAGAGATATAATTCGTATTATGGTGAAGACGTGAAAGAAAATTTCTTAGTAAATATTGTTTATGTTAATATAGCGGTGTGTATAAAAATATGGTTATGAATATAGTATATGCTATTTTGAAGACCAAGATGAAAATATACTATATATATTGTGTTATTATGAGGACTGAAAAGAAAATGCCTATATAAATATAGTTTGTGTTTTTATATGGGCCTATAATGTTTTGGGGGAAAATAGAGAGAGAGAGAGAGAGAGAGAGAACTAGACCTTACAGAAAGGTTATGGGGGCAGTCCATCAATACTCACTATATTCTCAGTGGTCCCGACTCAATTATCATCATCCTGAGGAAGTACCACATTTTTCCTGGGGTGCACCCAGATTTATGTTCCACATATCTGCTGGGTGACCATCCGGTTATTGTATTCAATCTATGCGTTTTCGGTCTGACAAAATGGAATAGCGATAACTCCCTCATCAACCATTCTTAATTATGCAAAAAGTCGAGAAAGAACATAAGTATTATCAGATGAGTCGCCTATTGGGCCTGAATTCAATATGGAGTGGCCTCTGAGGATAAAATGCCTAACAATAATACGCCGGCGGTTCCCCTTTGCATTGCCATATTAGACTGGCCTCGTGGAATATTCGAAAATTGGTATATAGATGAGGAAGGAAGCAATTGTCAGACATCCTGCGGGCAAACGACTTCCTTTATTTTCCCCGAGGTGGTCGATGATTTCCTCATTAATCCAATATGGACGACGGATTAAACTTCCGATTGGTTCCGGTTTCCGTCGACCGAGGTCATCGCTCATTCAATCGCCGGCTAAAAGCCAACATGGCGACCGAGAAGAATTGACTGACAATAGTCCGCAAATCGCCTCTAGATCGGCAGAGTCACCGTAGTCACTTTTATCAGCTGATTGCTTTTGATGGAAGCATTTAATTGGTCCAATTTGCGAAAAGTGCCCCATCTCCTTTGACGCCATCTTGTACTCGTTTTTACGAGTATGCCGTAAAGACTTGGAAGCAGATAATCGAGAGGAAATCTAATAAGTGAGAGGTCCCGGGTTCGAAGTCACCAACTGGCTGTTGTCCCTCGTCTACTCATTCCGTGATTCCCCCCACCCTGGAGAGCTATGCATCCTATGGAATGACAAGATTATAACTGGCTTCAGTTCGACACGCTTACACTACCATACCTGGCGATGCTATTGAACCAGATTGGAAGATAGATTGTGTAAAATTCGTGAGGAAGGTTTTTTTTGAGGATGAAATTAATTTCGTGTGTGTGCTTAAAATATCGAACAGAAAGAGAAAACTTCTACCTGAAGATTTCAAATAAATATCTAAATTTGATAATTTATGTATATTTTTAAGAATGTCAATCATCATTTTGCCAATTTTTAAAGGTTGTATGGATCAAGAGAAGTTCTCTTTTATATAAATGAACTACATATAGCACTTATTCTCAAGTTCAGATATATGTAACTGGCCAATAATCCTGTAAGGCTGAATGTATCTTATTACTCGTGTTGTCATCATGATGTTCTCTCTATGCACTTTTCATATAAAAGATTTTTAACTTGACTTGATTTGACTTGTAGACTTTTACCATATCATTCTGCATTTATTAATGCTGTTGATTTGATGGTCACTCTAATGGTCGTAGGGTTGATCTTTCCTATTTTTCTTCCAGCGTATCGACGCTTACATCAACTGCCATGGCGGCATGCCTTCTAAGATTGTCAGTTAAGTATGCCTACTTAACATAAAAAAATTCATCGCCAAAAAGGTACTACTTCATGGCTGAGCTGGAAGCCATACGATGGATTTGAATCAAATAGGTTTTGTTTGCATATTATAGGGGAAATGTTCCTAGTCCTGGCCCAATAATAATAATAATAATAATAATTTGTATTAGTAGTATAGTGATACTGGATTTAAATAAATAAATCTACCCACAAAAATCGTTGCCTACGAATGACCTTGATCAAAGGTGCGCTGTAGTATTGCAAGCAAGGGACTTGAATGGTCTATTGGTCAGCAAGTTCAGCGTTAACCCCACTCCCCGGCCCGAAATTCGGCAGACATTAATGCCATTATCAGCCACTGGAATCTCGCCACCAAGCGGCGCCGGATATTGGCTTCGAGCGGTCGCCACTAGGGGCGCTTTATTGGCTCTTATGGCCTACCGGCTGATCGTACTCCATCCAACCTACGGCGACAACGGTTTCATGGCCGTTCGCCCGGAATGCGAATTAGCCGCATTGGCTCGGGTGATCCCTCGAAGAGTTTGTGTTATTGACTCGCTGTAATGTGGCCGAAGCGCTACATAAACAAATAGGCCCCGGTGAGGTACACTTAAACATTTTATAAACGCGCACATCAGCCAGCGCTCGTGAGCTTTTCTTTACTCCACGGCGAGTCGCTTATCGGTAATGACTGGCTTGGGAATGGTTCATTCGCGAGCTGATGTGCTAGCAGTCGGGGCCATGGTCGGTTAGGGCACAAACTGGGGAAAGTCCGACTTCGACCGATCAGACTAGCTTCTGTCCATATCAATACCAGTCTTTGATGAATGGCCGCTTACTGAAGGGAAATAATTGGCTGAGAATGGATTGGTTGAGGAACAGTATTTGGTTGAGGACCAGCATCGACTCGGATTGGCTTAGAAATGCACCGGGATTCGACTACACTCGATTATTGCACGCACGCACATACACATACACATACACATACAAACACACAAACACACACACATACACACACACTCGCACACACACATACATACAAACACACATGCACACGCGCGCACACATACGCATATGCAGACACACACAAGCGCGCAAACATGCACGCACGCGCGCACACTCGCAAACACACAAACACACACAGACACAGAGGTGTGTCGTCAGCTTGATAGCGAGGCTCGTAAGAAAACTGATTTTCAATTCTTTTTATTGGCTTTATAGAATGTTTGACCTATTTAGTCTCCCGTGATTAGAAAAATCAGAAGTTTGTCCTAAAAGGCAAAACAATATTGAAACGCACACGCACCGCCATACACACACACAAACACACAAAAACACACACACACACACACACACACACACAAACACACACATACACATACACATGCACCTGCCGTCTAAACGTAAGCATTGCGGCTGAGCAGCAAATGTCAACTGGTTCTTAAAGAAAACAACAAACACGTTCTCTCGTTAAAAACAAGCCAGTAGTACATTCTCCACAAAAAAACTAGTTATTTTCCTTGAGTTAATCGCTGCAGATTCTACACTTACAACCAACCATCAGCGGGCCGTTTATTGATTTAGCAAAAACTATTTTTTTATGATTTCCAGCAATTTAACATATAATATATCACGCTCGAAAAAGAACGTCAGCCTACCACCGGACAACCGATAAAAAACGCCCCTGCTTTCCGGCATCCTCGTAACAGGACCGCGTAAAAGAATGAACGCTCGGCGCCGGGCGATAATTAGCTGATAATCAGCGTATTAACACTCAGATGGGCGCCGCCATGATGTAATGATAGTGGAGCAATTGTTAATTGAACGCCTTTGGTTCTAACGAGCAGCAATAAAGCATTGTTTGACTAGAACGATCGTTCATTACCGCGCCACTTAGCCGCGTATTGATTGTAACAGGCCATTGTCGGGATGGTGACGTGAGGATATTCACCGCAGCCATATACCCGCAGCTGGTAGCCGCGGCTTATGTAGTCGCGGCTTGAAAACGAAACAAGACTTTTCTTCCGCTTACTTAAGCATTGGCAAACATTAGATTTCATTGAATCTAATAATAAACTACCCGTTTAGAGTTATTCCATGGCTTCTGATTAAAATGTAATGAGGACACCAACTCAATTTGCAATGACAGAATATATATATATATATATATATATATATATATGTGCGTGTGTGTGTGTGTGTGGGTGGGTGTTTGGGTATGTGTGTGTGTGGATTCCCGTAGTAAGTTTGTATGAGTAACTGCTAAATACTGGCAAAACAA
The DNA here is from genome assembly GCA_025642065.1 of Paralvinella palmiformis. NCBI lineage: Eukaryota > Metazoa > Annelida > Polychaeta > Terebellida > Alvinellidae > Paralvinella > Paralvinella palmiformis. The sequence continues at coordinate 130,789 of JAODUP010000542.1, read as the reverse complement.
TTAGTAACCAACTATTAATAGTCGTGAAGTGACGGATGAAACATCTCCTAGACACGGGATGGCAATCCTAGCAAGATGTTGAAGATTTGTCTCGCACATATTTGACATTTAGTAGCTCCCAGTAATTATTAATAGATGTATGTAACTGTCGTAAGTTATCCCTAGTTGGTAATAGCTAGCCGTATTCATCAGCAGTTTTTAGCAATCATTCATTGGTTCATTATTAAAGACTAATCTACTAAATCGTATCAAATATACAAATTTCTACGTAATGTGGCTCATGTACAATATTAATAGAAATAAACTTAATGTAATACAGGCAGATATACGAATAAACCAACGGACTTACTGACGCACAAAAATTATTTATCCTAAATCCCGCCGTATTATTCAGGATTTAGGTAGTAGGTGTCACTGTGGTCGGGCTGACTGGTGTTTATTGACAAGCTGTCAGGGGGCGCCACCTAGATATAATGACCAGAACTCGGTAAATCCGGGATTGTACGTGACCCGGATACCGCAAACGGGGCTCTAAATCAGCATAAATAACGACTCAACACCCCCTGGCGCACTTCTACACGTATGACATATTATTATGGCAGCCGACAGTACCTCTTCTATTCCCCACTCAGGCGCTGGATACGGTTGTACTTGCTTCTGGTAACTCTGACAGATGAAGAACGACGTCTGCATCGGCTCGAAATGAAACCCGTATTTTTGCTTCATGTGGATGTTGGTTTGTGGGTTTTATTTATTTTCTTTTATAACTAAATCAGATCAACTTGACAATAAACAATTCGGCTGGCGATGACTGGAGCTTATATACGATGCAAAACATTTAGAAGATGAATAAGCAGGAACGAAAGTTACGAGAGAGAGAGATAAATAACAATTATGCGACAAGCACGCACGCACGCACACACACGCACGCACGCACGAACACATGCACGCACGCACGCACGCACGCACGCACGCACACATACGCACATACAGAGACACACACGCATACATGCGCATACATAAACATAGCCGCACACACCCAGAGAGAGAGGGAGAAAAAGATAAATAGGGATTATGTGACACACACACACACACACACACACACATACACATACACACACACACACACACACACACATGCACTCCCACATGCAATCCCAAAGGGAGAAAGAGAGAGGGAGAGAGGGAGAGATGGTTGAAAAATGCAAGCACGTGATGTGTTTCTTTATAGCTGTCGGTGTGCCTCTCCCTGTTTGTTAGTCTATGTTTCGATGCTAAATGTGTGTTTGGTCGGTAGCCACGTGTGCCTGCGTGTTACACAAACACCAACGATGCCGCTCATAACCAGCCGATGAATGCTCGATCAGAATAAATTATTAACAATATCAACCACAAAACTGGCCCACGACGCCTCATCGTCAAACCCAATTACCAAACACACAAAGCAGCCAGTTTACGTATTCGCCGTTGTGCGCCAACCAGCTGCGCACGCGCATAGGACGACACCCTAATGGGCAAATTCGCCACCGTCCAGGTTTACATTCGGGGCGTTTGGCCGAACTAACCACGTCCGCCCAAAACGTTCACATATCGAGTTAGCGAGACAAAGGACGTGTTTACATCGTCTTTTATCCAGTAATAACATAAATCAACCGAAACGAGCGGTTATGTTAAGTTCCTCAAAGTGGTCGCAAAATTTGCTGACATCAGCATTTTATAAGCGTAGCAAATTAGATCACAGACGCAAAGCCGGGAACAGCTCAGCAGTCGACCCCCACCAGCTAGTTTTATGTGTCCTGGCTTAATGTGGTTACAAGAAAACGTTTAGTCTCCAGAGGAGTTTTGCAGAATGTTTTCCTAGATCGCCACTGGGAGCGCTGCGGATAGCTTTGGACAGACTTAGCTAAATTGCGGGGATATCGGTTGATTTTAGTCGCGTGGATAAAAAGCTGATTGATTTTAGAGCGAAATTGTGTTAGCGGGTCTGGTTCGTCACGTTTTATGGTTAGAGGATGTGTCTCTCGCGATTTTGCGCGTGCGTACTTGAATCGAAGCCGATGTTTGTGATTTAGGCGTATGCTTTAATATCATTTGTACACTAAAACCGATTGACGAGTTGAGGGGGTGGGGAAGAAATATTTAAAATGTTAGGAGACAAGATAAAGGTTTATCATTTAAATTTCAGATTTCAGATCTTTTGGAGAATGCTATTTAGCTTCTGGATTTAGATTTTTAATTCAAGTTGGGAGTCATACCGCCAGCTGATGAGGGTACTCCGATGACGCGGCGAATACAGCAGTCCAACGCAAATCGCAGTGCTGTGGGTTCAAATCTGACACATACCTATATTTGTGAGAAATTCCATAAGAAGTGGCTTTTCGGTGCCGAGGCGTAGGTCTGTGGGTACCTGTAAACTGTTGATTAAATGATTTTAGGAGATAGGTACTATAATTTGAGCGTAAAGTATTAATGTCATTTAATGACAATATTAGTAAGTGTTACAATGAGGAGGGGAAATAAATATGATGATATATTTTATCTGGTTTATATATCATTTTAAATGTTTATTTTTAATGTAAGGATACTTCTGGGACGATTTTGAGTTAATAATAATAATAATAATAATAATAATATTTATTATTATTATTAGTATTAGTATTGTATTATTAGTATTTATATTATTATTATTAGTTGTAGTATTTTTACTATCATAGTAGTAGTAGTAGTAGTAGTAGTAGTAGTAGTAGTAGTAGTAGTAGTAGTAGTAGTATAGTAATAGTAGTAGTTGTAATAGTAGCTATGGTAGTAGTACTAGAAAGAGTGTTAGTAATAAAAGAAGTAGTAGCAGTGGTAGTTTTTATTGTTGTTGGTTGTAGTAGTTGCCATGTTGTTGGTTGTAGTAGATGGCATGTTTTTGTTGTACTGCTAACAGTCTTACTGCTGCTACCACTAAAACAGCAACAACAACAAGAACTACTACTACTCCTACTAATACTAATACTTCTACTGATGAGTTAATACTGCTACTACCACTACTTCTACTACTACTACTGCTGGTACTACTACTGTTACTACTACTACAACTACAATAACTAGCATTATTACCAGTCTAACTTAGTAGCTTAGTAATATTAGTAATAGTAGTTGTTGTATTAATAAAAGTAGTAGTAATAGTTGTGGTTGTTTTAGTCGTGACAGTACTAAACGCGTTTGTTGTTGTAATTGTAGTGGTAGTTGTTGTTGTACTAATAATTGTAGAACGTCTAATGTGTAGAATGATAAAGCCTTGCCCTGTCTAAATACCATCACCATCAACATAAACAGCTATGAATTTACTAAACGATATACAGTATAATTTCGCTATAAATATTACTTTTTTTCAAGATGTGGTTTAAGACAACATGTAAACCGACATAAATTGCCTCTTGGCCTACTTTATCGTCTTTGTGTTCCATTATGGGACAGAATTACAATAAAACTTGGTGAAAATTGAAGTAACTTTGAGTTTCTTTTAATGGTTCTCTCAATATCGGAATGGTGGTGTCTAAGAGATACCTTCTGGATGGTTCTCATTAGGTTTTAGGGGAATGATTCAAGAAATTTAATAGAATATTGGAATGGTGGTGTCTAAGAGATACCTTATGGGTGGTCCTCATCAAGTTTAACGGGAAAATTCAAGAATTTTAATAGAATATTGAAATGAAGGTGTCTAAGAGATACCTTCTGGATGGTTCTCATTAGGTTTTAGGGGAATGATTCAAGAAATTTAATAGAATATTGGAATGGTGGTGTCTAAGAGATACCTTCTGGGTGGTCCTCATCAAGTTTAACGGGAAAATTCAAGAATGTTAATAGAATATTGAAATGAAGGTGTCTAAGAGATACCTTCTGGATGGTCCTCATCAGGTTTTAGGAGAATGATTCAAGAAATTTAATAGAATATTGGAATGGGGGTGTCTAAGAGATACCTTCTGGAGGGTCGTCATCAAGTTTTAGGGGAATGATTCAAGAAATTTAATAGAATATTGGAATGGTGGTATATAAGATATACCTTCTGGGTGGTCCTCATCAAGTTTAACGGGAAAATTCAAGAATTTTAATAGAATGTTGAAATGATGGTGTCTAAGAGATACCTTCTTGATTGTCCTCATCAGGTTTTAGGAGAATGATTCAAGAATTTTAATAGAATATTGAAATGATGGTGTCAAAGAGATACCTTCTTGATGGTCCTCATCAGGTTTTAGGGGAATGATTCAAGAAATGTAATAGAATATTGGAATGGTGGTATCTAAGATATACCTTCTGGGGGGTTCTCATCAAGTTTTAGGGCAATGATTCAAGAATTGTAATAGAATGTTGGAATGGTGGTGTCTAAGAGATTTAATAGAATATTAGCAAACATGATGAAGGAAAATATATCAAGAAAATTAAACTAACTGGAAATCTGTTCCTTCGCTTCGTTGCCTGATACGACACATACAACAACACAATCGGGGCAGTAAACCAGAACAATATGATAAGCTAATTAATAGATTTGGGCCAAGATGCTGCCGCGTTTTACTTCAACACCTTAACATTCAGCTAACAATAAGTCTTCTCATCTACAGTACACGAGCTGGTTGTTCTTCCGTTAACGAAACCATTACGTTTCTTCTCTGGTTGATACATATACAACAACAATAACAAAAGGAATCATCAATATACACAGGGATACGCTTGATATATCACTTCTTTCTTCACGCGGCTGATTCATATAAATGACAGCAATTTATATATTCATTTGTTAAACAGCTCGTGATACAACTGAACGGCATAGAGGTTATATCTTGCCGAATGTACAGATCTCTATGTTAATAATCTACAAGTGTTTGTATCAGAAAACGGATATTCAGGCGACATTTTCAGTATCACGATAAGGAAAAGGATTCATTCCTTGCGTACGTGCTAATGTACTAACGCGCTTACGTACTGGTGGTTTCAAGCTCGAAAGCACGCTCATATACAAATATCCCCTCACGCTCGCACACACACACACAAACATATAGACACGCACACACTCACATTCAAAATAATATAGAATTAATATATATATATATATATATATATATATATATATATATATATATTTTTTTTGTGAGTGTGTGTGTGTGTGTGTTTAGCTGTGTATATATAGGACACAGAGAATCTCGAACCGTGAATTCAAACTCTGGACGTTTCTTCAGGGGACTGAATCCAGAGTGGCGACTTTTCTTGCTGAGACATGTGTAATGTCTCACCAGTGTGTGTGTGTGTGTGTGTTTTATCAGAGAATCAAAACCAACATTTGTGTTAATATCTAAACTCACGTCAAATGACCACATCTATTTATTATCATAATATATTTTGGGACGTCGTCATTATAACTCATAATTAGTAACCATTCTCACAAATGATATCACGACCATTATCATATCATCGCCTGTATGGTGTTTATCATTACCATACATTAAGTTACTAAAGTCTTTGATTAGGGTAACTGCTGGCCTTAAATATAAACGCTAACAAGTATTCTATACATGTTTTTTCCTCGGCCTATATAGGTCTGTGGTTGTGTCTTCTTTCGTCTCCAACGTCAAAGAGAAACCTATTATTAGCAGCACCGAATATTCACCAGCATAATTATGAGGAGCTGCAGCCCTCATTTGTAAATATATTGTATCTAGTCAATATAAAATAACACATGCGCACGCGCACAATCACTCACACACATATACACACACGGCCACGCACACACACATACATATGCATAA
>JAODUP010000542.1:107500-120000 GCA_025642065.1 Paralvinella palmiformis | reverse complement strand
CCGTGATCTGACTTGGGTGTTCTATTCTCAAACTCCACGGCTGTAGGTGATTCCGTTTTTGTTTTTGCTTGGCAACTTAAGGACTGGTGATATATTACACATGTCTCAGCAAGAAAAGTCGTCGCTCTGGATTCAGTCTCCCGAAGAAACGTCCAGAGTTTGAATTCACGGTTCGAGATTATCTGTGGCTTGCCTTATTATACACAGCTAAAACACACACGCGCGCACATAAAAAAATAAATAAATAAATAAATATATATATATATATATATATATATATATATATATATATATATACTACGAAAAGCGAATTAGCTGGTTCCCACAGGCTGATGAGTAGACCAGACACATGCTTAGGTATACGCACACATTTATCAATATGTGGAGGTATGGAACATTTTAAGTTTAGATTAATGTATGTATAGTTGTATTTAGATTTATGGAGTTAGGTTTCGAAGGATGTTTAGATATGTTGATGCTCTGTGCCTGTTGCCTCTTACTATGTACCCTAAAACACACACACACACACACACACACACACACATATATATATATTCTTTTGGAATCATTTAGTGACGTAAAACGATGTGTGACTATATGTTTTTTTAGCATTTCCTTGAGAAGTGATGTGAATTTTTCATGAATATTAGTAATATCCGTTTTACATTCAAAGCAAGATAGGAGCAGAATGAAATTCCAAATAATTGTTCAAATTTCTTTTTTAAGTAACGTAACTGATAACATCAATATAAAGTTTAATTTCATTTATTTAACCCGATGAAAGGACAATACCTAAAACAAGTGAGAATTTCTTTAATAAATCTACATATTTTTTTATTTAGTTGAGCGCATAATAAGATAAACAGAATAGAGACGATGTTAGATTTGCAGTTTTAAACGAATTTTAATCGAAGTATTTGTTGTGGATATAATATCGCAACCTTTGTATTTGATCATTATGGAGGATTAGTTAAAGGTCTTAATACAAGTACGATACAAAATGTGACCTCAATATAACATAAAAATGCTATTTAAATATATATATATATATATATATATAGTGCCGGAAAAGGGCATTGGACCATGCAAAAGTGTAATACAAAAGTCAAACCAAATTGATTAAATACTATTACAGACTACTTATGGATAATATTTCTACTGTTTTTTTTATATACAAACAACACTAATATTTTGTCCGGTGGGTCTTGATAGTAATCAGTGCAGCACATTGCTTGTGCATCGAATGTACCAGGTACTGAACAGTTTCCACTGAATGACCTGCCATGCAGAATAAAGCAGCTGCCACAGAGCCTCCAGACTACTTGGCTTGCTTCTGGTTGTCTTCCTCAGGAATAATTCCTCTAAAGTGTCTACGGGATTTAAATCTGGGCTCTGGGCTGGCTACTGCAGGTGTTAGAATTTCTTCACCGTGTTCGTTTTATGGCAAGAAGCATGGTATTGTTGGAAGACAACATCTTCTCCACCACAATAAAGTGAAACATATGAAGGCAGCATGTGGTTCCTGAGCACCTTCCCTACTGCATGGCGCCTTCATTCTGGTAGAGTTGGCTTATCCCACACCAAAAACATGTACCCCATACCACCAGAGAGCCCACTGCGAGCTTTACGGTGTGGAAATGTGCTCTCAGCTCCCATCAGACCATATCACTCTGTCCCACTGCTGCACTGTCCAATTCTTATGGCTTCGAACAATCGTGAGGCAACATTTAATGTTCTCATGCCACAACAATGGCTTCTTCGCAGCCAATCAGCCACAAAGTCCAGATTAATTCAAGCATTTCCAGGTTGTAGAGGATGACGGTGTCACTTCTAGCTCTGCTTCCACCCTTTGTCGCAGTTCTGGGGATGTGAGGCAGCGATCACTGAGACTGTACCGAAGAAGTGCACGATTCTGTCACACCGACGTTTTCTTCGGCCTTCTACTCCGCACTCTGTCAACCACTGATCCAGTCTCTATGTGGTGCTTCTTGATGCTATATACTGTTTTGACACACACACACACACACACACACACACACACACACACACACACACACACACACACACACACACACACACACACACACACACACACACACACACACACACACACACATATATATATATATATATATATATATATATATATATATATATATTATAAATAAAACATCTGGATCCATATAGTTCCAGTATATTAGTAGCACCACATGTAAGTGTTAACGTGGTTAAGATAATGCAAAAGCTGATTATATGAAGTGGTGGATCATAGCGTGGGTGCATCCTCATGGAGGGGTCAATCCCTATGTTTACTTTCACACCCCTGCTGGGTACTAAACCGCTTACATATGCTAAGTTCACAAAATATATCAAAGGGTTATTAAAACAGGTAGGTCTGGGGATAAGCTATAGTAGTCACAGTTTTAGGAGAGGAGGAGCAGGTTTTATGTTCCAGATTAGCATTCCCGGTGAGATGATGAAATTAATAGGGGACTGGAGGTCTGATTGCCTCCATACATCTTATAATAAGTTATTTTTACTAATGGTGATTGGAAAATAAATGTTGTAAATAAAATATTTAATATGAATAATTTGAAAATGTATGTTGGTTAAAAACTTTATGTAACATTTTAAACAATGTATGCTGCCTGTATTAATTAATAAGACTTGTAATATAAATGTTGTGTTTTGTTGAATTTACGGTATCTAGACCATTTTAATTGGTTGAATGCTGAGGTGAAGTGCCACGGCTGGTATCGGTATCTGCGTTTTATATATATATATATATATATATATATATATATATATATATATATATATATATATATATATATATATATATATATGGCTGTTTAGAGTGGCTGGGAACTCAAATGAGGGAGACGCACCTAGTCTGTAATTTATAGCTTCCCCACGTAGACTAATGCTAATTAAATTTAGAATATATGGTATGTTCGGTTGAGAAAACCTTGCCAGTTGCCTAGGTGGATGAAAAACACCCCCTACTATAGTGCCACGGCCCAGACGCGAACCTGCGACCTCCTGCATAGAATGACCAGACCCATAGGTAAAAAGGAATCAAAGTTCTGGATCATTTTGGTTCACCTATATTGGTAACACTACACGTAAATGTTAACGTGGTAAAATGGTAAATGAATTTGTGGATTTAATTATTTTGTATGAAACTTCAATTTCGATTCCAATTCAAATATTTCCAATTCAAATTTTTCAATTCCATTTTTTTAATATAATCAATTCAAATTCCTGAAGTAGAATTGGATTTGACAATGAATTCCAATTCCAGATTAGAATTGGTTGCTAAATTTTCATACTTGCAATTTATTTTACCTTAAGTGTATATATCACGACAGTATAGTTTCTTCCTTGGCATAGAAGTTAGAGTTTGAGTTAGCAGAACCTAAATTCCCATTAAAGTCATCTGTTATTATTACATATATAATATGTGTGTAATTTGTGTACTAAGGTTACAGTGTGTACTTTGCGTGTATTAAATATTTTCATTAATAGGGACTGGTGAGACATTACACATGTCTCAGCAAGAAAAGTCGCCACTCTGGATTCAGTCCCCTGAAGAAACGTCCAGAGTTTGAATTCACGGTTCGAGATTCTCTGTGCCTGTGCCTTTTCCTACACAGCTAAAAAAACACACACACTCACGTACGAAAAGCGAATTAGTTGGGCCCCACAGGCTGATGACTAGGCCAGACACATCCATTTATATTTAGATTTATGGAGTTAGGTCTCAAAGGATGTTTAGATATGTAGATGCTCTGTGCCTGTTGCCTCTTTATATGTATCTTAAAATACATATTGCTCGTGCAAGACATCATATTTATTTCCATCAAGATTGCTTATTACACCAATGCAAGAAAGGTATGTCGTTATTACAACATGCTTAAGTCTATTAGCTTTGTTAGGTGTAATGTAGAATATATATATTGTTGTCCTCTTATGTGGTCTGGCGAAACGACTTATTAATTCATACAATGCTGCTTGATGGATTTATACTCCTGGAGTCGTTTGTTACTCCGGCAGGCATCTCCATGGGTATTAAGCTGCGGACAGAGTTTTTTCCCATATTATGAGTAATTAGATTACACTGATATAGGAAATTTGTTAAATGTATAGCTATTATAATCCCGACGTGTCATTCGCAGTATCGGAGATCTGCCTGAAATCCGCTGTTCTCGACTATGGGTCAAATAGATCAAGTGGATAGGCGCTTTAATTTAGATCCCACCACACCTAACTGCATATACTTAGGGACGCTAAATTAAGCGTGAATGAACGTTCCCTTAGTGATGAACGGAAACGTATGAGGGTTAGCTGTTAGGTTCGAGTAAATCGTAGTATTTACTCAGGTTTGAGACGATATTTCGTTCTAGTCCAGTAATAATCCATTGTGCGGTATTGCTACTTTGTTTTTATTTTAGTTTAATCGCTTTAGTGAGTCCATACTGTGTTAGTGTACATTCTCTTTGTTATGAACAAACTGTAATGTTTGTTAACACGCTGAGGCTATATATAGGGCTTAACTTTTCACTTAGGTTAGAGAACAACTTCGACTCCAGACCAGTCGGACGTGTACATGGTTCAGATAGGTAGGATTTATTTAGTTATTCGAACCCAGAATAAAGCTGAGGTCAGCATCTGAGGTGTCGAAATGTTTTATATACAGGTTTATTTTGAACCACTGAAAATTACTGTTGAATGTAAACTGTGGTGTAAAAATAGTTATGATATGTATGTAGTAAGTCACCATTGAACCACACGCATGTGTTGTTTGCAGCGAGGTGTGGTATCAAATGGTATGTTGTTTACGTGCTTCCGTTTTTTTACGGAGCCTGCATTTAGCCGGTTTCCTGTGGGCGTGACATATTTGTCGCGTACGAAAAGCGAATTAGCTGGGCTCCGCAGGCTGATGAGTAGACCAGACACATGCACAGGTATACGCATATATATATATATATATATATATATATATATATATATCAATTGAGGAGGTATGGAATATTTTAAATTTAGATTAGTGTATGTATAGTTGTATTTAGATTTATATTTATGGAGGTTTGTCTCAAAGGATGTATAGATATGTTGATGCTCTGTGCCTATTGCCTCTGTATATCTATCCTAAAAGACCCCCCACACATATACACACATACAAACATACACATACACATACACCTCACACACATACACACGCACATACACACATATATACCTACGATTTACTGTGTGTTTGTTTTTGGCAGATGTGTGGGTCGTCTTTAAATAAGAGGATTATTATGAGCGGGCTTACTGTGACTTTGTGTATTATTCAGCACAGCCTCTATGTTGGAGTGGTTAAGGAAGTTTCTCCCCCCTACCACTCACAGGGGAGCAGTACGGAAAGATTGAGCCGAAATACCCTAAGGGTGGTCACTGCCAAAGTGTATTACCTCCTCGGGGGGTCTTTAACATCCCGCTTTATTTTTTTTAAATTCAATGGAGTCGGCAGCGCCATTTAACGTGGTCAGCCGCCCACGATGTTGTGAGCCGAGAAAGTAATCTTTGAAAAAGTTTCGACATTTTGCTGGGATCGAACCTGTGACCCTTGGCATCAAGTGCCGGGTGCTTAACTGCTATGCCACCAGACCACACTTTATGAGGTGAATGCCGGGAACAATGGTTTTATTGTACCACTGTTTTAATTTTTGGGGCGGATTATTTATCTAAACACCCCAATTCTTTGCTATTTTTCAATTGTTGTATCTTTCTTCAAAGCAATAATATATAAACTAGATAACCCAATTGTCACTGTCTTCAAATTTTAGTTTGTACAACGGGCAGGCGTCACGATGCAACTACTATTACAACTGCTAGCTTAATTGTTATTAAAAGACTGACCTCTGCGGTGAATCAGACCGTAATAGCGCGTCATAACTTTGGTACTGTTAAAACTATGTTAACATTTTCAAACTAGACCTAATGCCTTCTATTCAAACTATTGTAGTAATAACGTTCTTAAATGTTATTTATGACAATCAGTCTAGAGCTAATATTGAATGCCATAGTTAAATTTGACGTAACTGGATTTAGGTAAGATAATTCTATTCCCACATATAACTAAAGTGCATTTTATAAACAACTAAAAATGTTATATAAAGCACACGAACCACGCGAGCTGTGTCCAATACCACCTCCCCAGGTGCGTTGCAGTATTTCAATTACTCAATCAGGAATACTTATGATGATTTAAGAGCGAACCTTGCCTGATACAGTCATTTAAATGCTGTATAACCAGTCAAAACTCTTATACCGTGTCCCCCCCACCCAAAGACGCAAATAGTGCACGGAATATACAGCTCTAGGTCAACGTTTCTTAAAATACGCGGACCTGGAAACATACAGTCTCTACGCACAGATATCAGAATTTATTAACTGCAGCATATTATGCCTTGTGATATTTGCTGAAGGGTCAAATACTTCATAAATACACAAATGCAATAAATACTATGACTTACTCTTCACTATTATACACATTTACATTTGCGCTGTAATAGAACTTTATGGCGGAATTGCCGTTCTATATATTGATATTTTCAAATTAGACCTAATGTCTGATACACAAACTATAATTGTAATATAGGGTTTTATTAATGACAAGGATACTAAAGTTTATTCATAGCACAGACTGGACATAGTTGGACCTAGGAAAGATAATTCTATCCCCACACACAACTAAGGTGAATTATATATGAAACGAAAATTGTTATAAAAACACACCAACGATGCCAACTTACACTAGTAAACATTTCTTTCAATTATCTTGTCCTTTACTACTAAAATAATGATTTTAAAGCCTTGTCCATTATACAGTTATACACCAGTAACATTTATTCTGGAACTAGGCTAACACGAATTCCTCGCATAAAGCGGATTGTCGTGAAATAATGAATCGCTTTATAGCTGACGTCTTAACACTCCGCCTAAAATCGTAACCCATAAACTCATGAAATCATAAACACATTCTATAGAAGTTGATTAGAAATTGCGTACTTTTATATTGTCTATTGTAAATTAACCTACAACATTAGCTCTTAAGTCGCTGATTCAGGAATAATCTCTATTAGGTTCTGGAGCCCACATAAATATTATCGTGTGGGTGTTTGAATCCATGACAGAGTGTCGTTAATTTTACTTGATGAGGATACTGATAATCTAAGGATGCCGATTCGTGAGATATACTTGACGTCAGAGAAAACTAATCTATTACTTTTCTGATAATCCGATGTGCCATGCTGCTGTGCATTATTTTCAAGTTTGGGTTGATCTATTTGTAAACGAGCTACAAGGAGGTGAATGTAAGGTCCATCATCACTGGGAACGAAGCGACTGGTAGTAGATATACTAGCACCGGAATGAAATTGCGCTTTACTTATTCATATTGCTCTACCATCGTAGCTGTTGTTCAGGCTTTTTCTCTAACCGACAGTTCTAGATTCCTGATCCAATTTTAAGCTGTAAATAGTGGTTCCAATGATGTTATGCCAATGGGTTCAAGTGGCATTACCCACCGTATTCTGTTCAAATCCTATACATCAATGGCCACATTTAGGATGACATTTTCTATGTGCAGTTGCTTGAAAATTCCAGTTGTTCACAAATAAATAATCTCTGACAAGTATCTCTTTGATCCATCAGGTCTTTTTCCGTTAATCTTTGTTACAACATGATTTGATCCATGGTATATATACCAGTTGCATTTATGAACTCTCCAAAAGTTTAAAACCAAAATAATGTAATAATCACATATCAAATAGTGGAATTATTTGTGGCAAACCAATCCTCAAACAAAGTCAACAGAAGATTAATAATTAGTTGAAAGTAATGCTCTTTCATGAAACAGCTTTCGAATAGTGGTTTGTGTTCCGGCCATGTCCATTACACATTCAATATACATCCTTTTCTAAATAAATATTATCTTATATGAAGTTAACTGCCACTTCAACGGTATTAAATATCCCATACAAAGTGTGAATTGTTCGATGTGGTTGCTCATGACATTGACTCGATAATACATTATGAATTCTATTCTAACAGCAACTCACAGAATATGTTTCAATTATTTGTTGGCTAAGTCTATCAAGGATGCTGAACATGGCTCTTACTTACAACTAGCGTACTGCTTAAACTGACGTTATGGAACGAACCTTTGAGGCTCCTAAGACTTTAATCTGTCATTTGTTTAGGCTTTAAAGACACACAATGTGTAGTAATATCAAATATGTTTTAATTTTATAAATATATATTTATCGTGTCATTATTTGGGATATTCTTTCGTTTAATGAAATCCTATATTTTAATCAGGTTCTAGTTCAGAGAAGAGACACCAAGATTATTTATCAATCATTCTTTATATTTAGATAACAATTTGGATGATAATACAGCTGCTACCGGTCGTCAATAGATTGAGTAGATGGTCTTAATTAATATAAAAAGGGGGGAATTTCTTATATCATATTTCTTATTTTACGGTTAATATGTGATTGACAGTTTTGTTGTTGTGATAAGGTCAAAGCTTCTCATTATTATGAATTTAGTTTTATATTTACCAAAGAAAAACTATAATAATATGGTTTTTGTATCAGAGAACCATGTTTTTGTATTTTTAATTAAACCGAACAAAGGAAAACCTTTGGCCGAGGGACGTGCCCTTGGGAAAGCCTTACAAGTACAGGTATGCTCTAATAACTGCGATATCTGCGCATTGTGACTTACTTGAGGTGCCATTTTGCACAAAGGAGTGGCTTGTATTTGTGCTACGTTTGTCTTCTAATGCTCTTTGTCTAATAAACGTGTGGCTTAAGGTAAGGTCTCTCTTAATACAGTTTGTTTTTAAATTAGCAAAGAATAACACTTGAACAGCGAATAATACTGTTTTAGGTTCTCTCATATGCTATTATATAGCCTTGGTGGGTTTCCATCCATTGGCTGAAGATTCCTCTATTTTCAGATTACATACTTTGGATTATTAATGAAAACGTTAGAGACAGATTGTCAGAATGGAACCCTATTAGCTCTGTTTGTTTATCGAAAAATGACGAAAGTGAGCCCTACCCGTTTAAATCCATTAACAAAATCCATAATGTTGACTCTATGATTGCAAACAATTACAGATCTAATTTAAATATAACTTTCTTATATATATATATATTTGGAAGAAAGAATAATGGTTTTATATCTCAAGAAATATTAGTTCAGTTACAACCTGCTTGTGTCTCGATGATCGGCATATAAAAGTGGGAGCAGCAAATATATAGGCACTGATTGGCCAATTATACGATGATTTACTTTAATCAGGGTAAGTCAAACGTACTCGTTCTGTTGGACCTGGCTATTACATTTGATAGGGTTCAGCATGATGTACCTTTTTGTAAACTGAAAGTTATAACACTTGTATTGCTCCCATCCTTCTTTTGATAGCAACACTTTGAGGTAATGCTTGTTCATGACACTTTATTTGATTCATGTAATTATTATTCATTTTAATTCACGGTTCTTCATAGACCTAATGCAAACTAGTACTCTTATGATTATTCCACAGCGATATGGTATTAAATTTACATCAATTAATGCTAAACATTGAAAAGGTATTTGAGCTGAGTAGTTTATTTCGCTCGTGACTTAAAGGAACAAAGGTGTTGGATTAAAAGGGATGACAATTTGTTTTCTTCCTAACCCCTGTAACCCTAAACCACAATTTCGTGCATATATATTACCCTACATTTCCGTATATTCATATCCATAATGTTGTTTAGGGTTTAGAAGAAGAAACATTATTTCAGTTACCATATTGTCAGCAAGCATTAATTTGGCTATGTCACGTCCCCTGAATAACTGAAACCACACAGTACACAATTAATCGTCATACGCTACTCG
The DNA here is from genome assembly GCA_025642065.1 of Paralvinella palmiformis. Taxonomy (NCBI): domain Eukaryota; kingdom Metazoa; phylum Annelida; class Polychaeta; order Terebellida; family Alvinellidae; genus Paralvinella; species Paralvinella palmiformis. The sequence goes on along the minus strand of JAODUP010000542.1, from coordinate 110,058 downwards.
TGTCTCGTTACTACTCGTACGCAAATCGTTTCGTCTATTTCCTTTATTTTTATGAAAACATCATTTATAAAGAAATATTCATGATAGTAATTCAACATAAGTGTTTGCCTACTTTCCCGCTTAATATGTTCTCTCACAGAGCTGGACAAATAAGAGTTATTTAATACTACATTCACGAATTTTATTATGCATTTTAGCACCCAGTTTAATAAGTGTAATATCTTTGTAGATGAAAAGTAATGCAATACTTACTAAAATACCAATAATATCAATAATACAATACTTTACGTAGCGACAAGTATGTTATCATACTCTACCACCATATAAAACATGAATACCGTAGAAGCTTAAAAATCATAGATAATTACAGAAATATATGAGAGTCGATGGAGTACGCTTCCTTATAGACATCCACTTCCGCACCAATTGATTAACCTGTATACGAGATTTGAGAAGTACTGTTAGTGTCCAGGTAAAAAAACTCCAAAGGATCCTGGCATCAGTAGCTAATTCATATTTCATATATCTGGTAGAATTCTTTTGTTAAAACCTTTTCTAGATTTCAATTAACTCACTTTCCTGGACACTTTCTGTAATTAACAGAGGATGAAAACAAGATTTAATTGCGCTAACATTTTGTTTTACTTGCTGGTTGGCATTTGTGTTGTTTTGATGTGGCCAAATTTATATGTTCAATATTTTGTGTTTTAAGGTAATTGCTTTTTTGGACACAACGCGTCATTCAAGTTAGCTAGATCTGGTGTTTAATCAAATTCATCGGATAATGACACGTACTATGTTGAAGGAACAGAGCTCTTCCTTTGAGTTATAGGTTATTTTTAAATAACATTCTTTTATAAATGAATACAACTGCGGGAAGACAAGTTAATTTTGTGTGTCAGTTTTAGAGGTACGTAAACTAGGAAATACAATGATTATTAAATGAAAGAAACATTATTTAAATAAATATTATTTTCCTATCGTAAATTAGTACTTATGTTAATAATAAATTATAATACCGACTAATTAAACGAAAAAGAAAAGACACTTTTGCATTAGGAAAATACCTCGCAAATCAGAACCCATAGTGACTCTAAAATACTCTAAGCTTAAGCGAGAATACAAAAGGTTTAGGATAAATAAAGTTTGAGTCACCTTATATGCAAACAATCCTTCTCATCTTTATACAAGAACATATAAATAACATGATTCTGATCAGCAATACTATTTGGATTAAATTGTTAATTATAACTTATATTTCACAAATTATATACAAATTAATTAATTAGAATTGTGATTTATTAAAATAATTGTTATATGAATTTAATGTTTGATTAATGGAAATTTTTGTTTACTCTCAATTTGCAAATATTGCAATATAATTTAGATATATAATTCATAACAACGGCCATTAGAAACCTTCTACCATTTTATCCTTTAGTATATTGTTTTCTCAATATATATTCACCTATTTTACACCATCTACTTTAACACTGCTGTTAGCTCGGTTAATACCAAAATAAGTAAATACAAATATTAATTATAACAACAACACTTCACTACACTGTTCTTAAGATGTACAGTAATAACCAGCTTTACAGCAGCTCGGCCTACTTAATGTTCGCTTTTACGCCACTTTTCTAGAGTAAATTTCATCTTACCTTCCGATGTTACGTCACAGAACTACGTCATAATAAAATGATGTTAAATAAATAAATTAGGAATAAGAGATAAAATCAATCACATAAATAAGTACACAAATAATTACACTGAAATGCATTTTGGGGGCACTTTAATGCATGACGTCCGGCTTATGGGCAAACCCGGATCACGTCACAACATTTTGAACCAAATGATGAGGTAAGACAGTGGATGACTTTATTTGCTTAATCAAATGTTTTGACGGCGCAGTCATGTTAACTTTTAATGAAGTTTACTGATTTATTTATACATTAAAATTAGTTTTTAGCAAGGAGTTAGATGACAAATATAACAATACGCTAAAACGTTTCCTTCAAATAATGCATTTCCTGACGTGAAGATAAAATCTCATTTCATTTCCTTTATCGCGATAAAACGACAATTGCTCAGTCATGTAAATTGTTCATGAACTTTAGTGATTTTGTTCAACATTCATGTGAGTTTTCAGAAAAGTATGTGCAAGAACCCCCCCCCCCCTCCTCTACACACACACACACACACACACACACACACACTAATGTTTAAATGTTTCGTTTTAAATAATGAAAGTTGTCGCTTTAATATAAAATTTAAGTTAATTTACGCTTTACCCCGTTGAAAAGATAATTACTAAGACGAGTAAGAATATTTTTGATAAACCGGAAATATAATCAACATTTTTTTTTCTACTACAGTTAGTTGAGCACGTGATAAGATAAACACAATAACGACGATGTTAAATTTGCTGTTACAAACCAACTTTAATTAGATATCGATAAAACATCGCAATATTTGTTGTGGATTTATTATCGCAAACCATCTGTATCTGATCATTATATATGATTAGTTAAAGCCTTTGAGACAGGATCATACGTAAA